>JAMKQA010009265.1:0-11252 GCA_024699735.1 Posidonia australis | reverse complement strand
GTTGGTTCCCGAAGAAAGTGATATGTAATATATTGTTTTGCCTTGTATTATATTTATCGACTTGTATTAAGATATTTCAGTGTTGTATTAGCTACTTCTTTGTAAAAACTTTGAATGTGTAAAATCTTATGATGTATAATCGAATGAATTTCTTTTTATGAAATCAGTATATGTGTACGAATAATGTACTTGTGAATGTATTTGAATGGCATTTTACCAGGTATATGAATGTCAATTCTATAATGTATTGTATTATTTTTTTTTTAACTGCCCAGTATTAGCGAGGACATTTCCTCGCTATATGATCACAAAAATAACGATATTTAGCAAGCACTTAGTGAGCCATTTGCGAGGGAATGTCCTCGCTATCTACTCACAATTTCGTCGCTAAGACTGGAACGACGATACAATCTCATTATATTTAGCGAGCATTTACCAAGGAGTTACGAGGATATAGCGAGGACATTACGAGGAAATATTTCCTCGTAATGTCCTCGCTAAATTTACACGAGTACATTGTGAGGATATATCCTCGCAGTATTGATTTAACGAGTTACATAGCTACGAGGATAATTATTTCTCGCTACGTCCTCGTTAAACTATGTAACGAGGAATTAGCGAGGACTTAGCGAGGAATTTTTTCCTCGCTAATTGTAGATTTTCTTGTAGTGAGATAATGAACTCATTGAACGAGTGAAGCGATGAATGTGGAAAACAAGCAACTAAAATCACAAGGCATGCATTTCTTGATCAAACAAAAAATTCACTCTTAAATAACTAAATTGCTCACAATAATAGAGTCCACAACAATAATAATAATCATCATAGCCTTGCTTGGATGAATCTTTTTGTTTGCATATAGACTTGTCCAACAGGACTTTTGCCAACTACTTTTAACCAAGGACATTTCAGCTCCTCAATAGTCAAAGTGCATATACAGTGAGGACACCAGTTAGTGTAAGAGCTACACGGACCTACAGAATCAGTAGTGTGACAACAATTCCTCCGCAACAGTTCAAGTGTGGTAAACACTATTTGTTGAAGGCCTGAGGACAACACAGCCAAATACATGTTTGCAGCCAAAGCACAATGACATAATAAATAACAGAATAGAGAATAGCCAGCCTAAGACAGACTATGATGTATCACATTACCTCCTGCCATCGGAGTATAGCTCAGGACAGTGGATGAATATACATGCCTCCAGTTAGTGAACAAATGTGTCTCTGGCCTCAACCAAGATCAACTGCAGCCACTTCAGTGATTCAAAGTACGCCTACAGTCATAGCCTAATCCTCAAGTCTTTACATCCTCGAGTGGTGCCCAGCACTCCCCAGGGTAGCCTGACTGAATGCCAGAGGCATCCTTTTTGCCTTGGTATCTCCTGATCTGACTTCTGAGCATCATACACCTTTTATGATAGGGGCATGTCAGTTGCTATCTAGCTGGGCTCACACAATCCATTGCTTGGTTCATCAAGGGCAAGTCAGTTGTTCTCTAATCGGGACCTACACATCAAATGATTAGTGGAGACAACAACATGGCTGTGGACTCTACGCAATAATCCAGAATTTGGCAAATACAATCAAGAGAATATCCTAAAGTAGCGTGGCCAAATACAAAGCTATCAAAACACCACGATTGAACAGAACACATCCGAGGCATACTAACCAGAGGCAAGTTACAACCTCAATCAAAGGCCTTCATCGAGTTGCCCCGAGTCCTTCTGCCTTCCAAATACAATACAGGATGGCATATGGGTATACATATTTCCAATCACTTGATGAATGGATCACTTGCTTCGACTAGTGATCATCTCAAGTACTCCAGTGGTTCAAGGAACATCTGTAGTTATAGTTTGGCCAGCCAGTCCAATACCAAGGGCATGTCAGCTACTCTTTGGTCAAAAGTCACATACAAAGCACCAGTAACACTGTAATTGAAGCAGAATCTTTGACCAGGGGCATGTCAGCTATTCTTTGGTCAAAAGTCATAGACAAAGCGCCAACTACAGTGTAATTGAACCAGAATCTTCGACCAGGGGCATGTCAGCTGTTCTTTGGTCGAAGGTCACGTATCAGGCGCCTAACTGAATGTCAACTTACAATGTAACTGAGCCAGAGCCTTCGACCAGGGGCATGTAAGCTGCTTTTTGGAAAGAGGGTCTATGTTGAAAATGCTTGGTACAAATTATCTTCCAAATGATGGTCAGTGGACCTTCTTATAGAGAATTGACATTCATCACATTGTGGCTCCAACCAAATGACAACCGTAGCAGGGCACTACACTATTTCAAGTGACATCCCCCACAGCGGCGACGATCCAGGGTGCACTGATACTTGAATAAGATCCCCTTGGCAGATCCTTTCGGCTAAACAGAAGGTCAGGCCCTCTTGCCTTTGAATTCTGATCCTGACGGACGGATTCAAAACACCTCCCTCGCTTTTGAATTCTGATCCTAATGGACGGATTCAAGGCCTCCCTTTTCCATCTCTTTTTTCTAGACTACCGCCCAGAGTCTAGATGGTCCCATCAGTGGTTTGATCCGTTAGGACGAATCTTAGTGCCCCCTTCTCGCCTTTGAATTCCGATCCTGATGGACGGATTCAAGGCCTCCCATTTCCATCTCTTTTTTCTAGACTACCCAAAGTATAGATGGTCCCATCTGCGGTTCGATCCGTCAGAACAAATCTCGGTGCCACCCCTTTTGCCTTTGAATTCCGATCCTGATAGATGGATTCAAGGCCTCCCTTTTCCATCTGTTTTTTCTAGACTAAAGCCCGGAGTCTAGATGGTCTCATCTGCGGTTCGATTAGTCAAGATGAATCTCAGTGCCACCCATTTTGCCTTTGAATTTCGATCCTGATGGATGGATTCAAGGTCTCCCTTTTCCATCTCATTTTTCTAGACTACCACTCGAAGTCTAGATGGTTCCATCCATGGTTCGATCTGTCAGGACGAATCTCGGTGCCACCCCTAGCCTTTGAATCCTGATCCTGATGGACGGATTCAAGGCCTTCCTTTTCTATCTCATTTTTCTAGACTACTGCCCGGAGTCTAGATGGTCTTATCCGCGGTTCGATCCGTCAGGAAGAATCTCAGTGCCACCCCTCTCGCCATTGAATTCCGATCCTGATGGATGGATTCAAGGCCTCCCTTTTCCATCTCATTTTTCTAGACTACCGCCCAGATTCAAGATGGTCCCATTTGTGGTTCGATCAGTCAAGATGAATCTCGGTGCCACCTCCATCGCCTTTGAATTCCGATCCTGATGGACGAATTCAAGGCCTCCCTTTTCTATCTCATTTTTCTAGACTACCGCTTGGAGTCTAGATGGTCCCATCCGCCGTTCAATCTATTAGGATGAATCTTGATGCCACCTCCCTCGCCTTTGAATTCTGATCCTGATGGACGGATTCAAGGCTTCTCTTTTTCATCTCATTTTTCTAGATTACCGCCCGGAGTTTAGATGGTCCCATCCGCGGTTCGATTCCTTAGGACGAATCTCGGTGCGACTTCCCTCGCCTTTGATTTCCGATCCTGATGGACAGATTCAAGGCATCCCTTTTCCATCTCATTTTTTCTAGATTACCGCCTAGAGTCTAGATGGTCCCATTCGCGGTTCGATCCATTAGGACGAATCTCGGTGCCTCCTCCCTCGTCTTTGAATTCCGATCCTGATGGATGGATTCAAGGCATCCCTTTTCCATCTCTTTTTTCTAGACCACCGCCCGAAGTCTAGATGGTCCCATCCATAGTTCGATCCGTCAGGACGAATTTCGGTGCCACCTCCCTCGCCTTTGAATTTTGATCATGATGGACGGATTCAAGGCCTCCCTTTTCCATCTAATTTTTTCTAGATTACCGCCCGGAGTCTAGATGGTCCCATCCATGGTTCGATCCGTCAGGACGAATCTCAGTGCCACCTCTCTCGCCATTGAATTCCAATCCTGATGGACGGATTCAAGGCCTCCCATTTCCATCTCATTTTTCTAGACTACCGCCCGGAGTCTAGATGGTCCCATCTACGGTTCGATCTATCAGGACGAATCTTGGTGCCACCCCTCTCGCCTTTGAATTCCGATCCTGATGGATGGATTCAAGGCCTCCCTTTTCTATCTCATTTTTTCTAGGCTACCGCTCGGAGTCTAGATGGTCCCATCCTCGGTTTGATCCATCAGGATGAATCTCGGTGCCACCCTTCTCGCCTTTGAATTCCGATCTTGATAGACAGATTCAAGGCCTTTCTTTTCCATCTCAGTTTTCTAGACTACCGCCTAGAGTCTAGATGGTCCCATTTGTAGTTCGATCTGTCAGGACGAATCTCGGTGCCACCTCCCTCGCCTTTGAATTTCGATCCTGATGGACGGATTCAAGGTCTTCCTTTTCCATCTCATTTTTTCTAGATTACATTCCGGAGTCTAGATGGTCCCATCCACGGTTCGATCCGTCAGGACGAATCTTGGTGCCACCTCCCTCGTCTTTGAATTCCGATCCTGATGGACGGATTCAAGGCATCCCTTTTCCTTCTCTTTTTTCTAAACTACCGCCCGGAGTCTAAATGGTCCCATCCGCGATTCGATCCGTTAGGACGAATTTCGGTGCCACCTCCCTCGCCTTTGAATTCCGATCCTGATGGACAGATTCGAGGCCTTCCTTTTCCATCACATTTTTTCTAGATTACCACCATGAGTCTAGATGGTCCCATCCGCGATTCGATCCATCAGGAAGAATCTAGGTGCCACCTCCCTCGCCTTTGAATTCTGATCCTGATGGACGGATTCAAGGCCTCCCTTTTCCATCTCATTTTTCTAGACTATCGCTCGGAGTCTAGATGGTCCCATCTGCAGTTCGATCCATCAGGACGAATCTCAATGCCACCTCCCTCGCCTTTGAATTTCGATCTTGATGGACGGATTCAAGGCTCCCTTTTCCATCTCATTTTTTCTAGGCTACCGCCCGGAATCTAGATGGTCCCATCTGCGGTTCGATCCGTCAGGACGAATCTCGGTGCCACCCCTCTCGCCTTTGAATTTCGATCCTGATGGATGGATTCAAGGCCTCCCTTTTCCATCTCATTTTTCTAGACTATCGTCCAGAGTCTAGATGGTCCCATTCGCGGTTCGATCCGTCTGGATGAACGTCGGTGCCCCCCTTTTGTTTTGAGTTCCACTCCAAATGGAAGGAATCCAAGCAAATTGTCTTCCTCCTTCCTTTGGGCTGGTATCCCGAACTACTCGGGCAATCCTTGTCATGCCCGATGGATTCCCCACTCTCCTTGTTCCTTCCCTCCTTTTGGGCTGGTAGCCCGAACTACCCGGATGACTTCCGCGACCAGTCACTTTTCAGTCGGCAAGCACCCTAAGTCTTGTCTGGTGTTTTTTTCTCGACAAGTGTGATAACCAGTCATGTCTTTTAGGAGCTGATTGGTCGTCAACTTGTGGGCATTTGTCATTAATATTGTCTTCTATGATGTTGGCTTCGACTGTGTCATTCGGGGAGATAGGACAAGACTTCTGGTGCATTCACCGACTGATAGCTGGTTGCCATTAACTAACTCTTTCTTACAGCTTCGGACAGGGCATCTTCATCAACTACGAGCGATGATCTCCTCCTCCTAATCTCTCTTCCTTGTAAGAAAGGGTGGGGTGTCTCTGTCAACCATGAGCATCGGTCTCTGTTCCATTCGTCCTCCGACCTCGCTCAGAGAGGGGCATCTGTAGACACCTTAATATGCTTGCAAATGGACCAAACCCTAACAAAACTCAAAAAAACCTAAAAACCCTAGAAAAACCCTAAAAACCCTAAAAACCTAGCTAAACCCTAGAAAAACCCAAACAAAACCCTAAAAACCTAGCTTAACCATAGAAAAATCCTAAAAAAACCCCTAAAAACCCTAAAACCAAGGTTAAACCCTAATCCAAACCTTAAACCTAGGTTAAGACCTAAACCAAATTCAAAACCCTAATCCAAACCTTAAACCCTAGGTTAAGACATAAACCAAATTTAAAACCCTAATCAAAACCTTAAACCCTAGGTTAGGACCTAAACCAAATTCAAAACCCTAATCCAAATCCTAAAATCTAGGTCAAACCATAAGTCAAACCCTAAACCATAAGTCAAACCCTAAACCATAAGTCAAACCCCAAACCTTAATGTCAAACCCCAACAACCTTAACCACTTCCCACTTCACTCCAACAACCTTAACCACTTCCCACTTCTTCTTAACCACCATAACCACTTCCCACTTCACTCCAACAACCTTAACCACTTCCCACTTCACTCTAACCACCTTAACCACCTTCAACTCTAGTCATAACAACCAACCAAGCCATTTGAAAGCCTATAAATAGCCCAATTTGCAAGTGAGAAAGGGAGATTTGGAAAATTAGAGAGGAGAGCCTCCCAAAGCTTTTTCTCCCAATCAGAGCAACCAGAGTGACCCTGGAGCAAGGAGGAAGCTCATGGAGGAGAGAAATCAAAGTTTCAGCCATCTCCAGCAAGCTCCGACAACCTCCGACGAGCTCTGACAGCCAAGCTCACAACCAGACCAGATACGCCCTCCACAAGTCTCAATTTCTCCTCATTTTAGCTGCCTAGATCTCCCTCTTCCTTCCCCAATCGATTCCAGCAAAGCCAGAGGTCTTCCCTGGCTGGAATCAAGCTTCTAGGCCTCGCCAGCATCATTTTTTGGTGACCTAGGTGGGGGTGCGAGTCCAAGGCATGATCCTTGCCCCAGGGTGCTCGATTTTCTCCCCCAAGACCTCCTCTTGCTTTTCTACCTTTTTAGGCTCCGTTTCAACCTATGAGGAAGCCACTAGGAGCAACACGCCGTAGAAGATGACCTCTATGCCGCCCGATCCGTCACTCCACTCCTTGCAGCAGCATTCCAACCCCACAGAAACAATCCTCTTGCCTCACTCAAGCCTCCGGAGCAATCAAGACTTCATTTTGAGCTCTAGATGGCCCCAGCAGCCAAGCTCGTCGGAGTGGGAGCGGGTCGATGACAGGTGAGGTCTGGGAAACAAAGGGAAGTGAAATCCTTGCTCCTGGATGATGGAAAACCATCCTCTTCACGTTCCCAAGCCTCCTAGAGCCCTGGATCTCCGCGTCGTAGCCTCTGGAGCCTCTTTCTTCTCCTGCGCCGTCACTGGAGCAACCCCGACGGTGAGGGAGGTGGGAGGCCCACTCCATTCGTTGGACCATCGATCCAGACCATTGGATCTTACTTTCTCCTCCTCTTTTTGCTCCCCATGAGGTCTGATCTTAGATCAGGCCATGGGATAGCCTGTGAGAGCCCCTCTAGTAATCGTCGACGGAGGAGTTCTATCACCGACGACCGTTGATTCTTTTTCTTTTAAAAAAAATAGAAAATAAGTTTTCTTTTAATAAAACTTCTGAACTTTTTGTTCTCTTACAGGTAGGTCCTTCTTTTCTTACAAGTAGGTCCTTTTTTCTTACAATTAGGTCCTTGCATTTTTTTTTAAAATCGTTTGAATAAAGTTTGATTTGAAAATATTGCATTGTGCCCCCTGAGCTTTCTTAATAATGTTTTCCAAACTTGGAAGTTTGACAAAAACCCCTAGAATTTCTTTTCATGCATTATAGTCCAGAAGTTTTGCATTTAAAACCCTGAACTTTGTTGAAATAGTTCTGAATGCATATTTCTCTGTCAAAATTGCAAATTAAACCCTAGATATTCAAACATTCACTCAAATATGCTCATAAATTGCATTTAAAACCCTAAGTTTCATGAAAATAATTCTGAATGCATATTTCTCTGGTTAAATTGCATTTAAACCCCTGAGATTCATTAAAATAACTCTGAAAGCATATTTCTTTGTCAAAATTGCTAGTTAAACCTTGATAATTCAAATATTTGCTCAAATGCGACATAAATTGCATTTTAGCCCCTGAATTTTACTGATTTCACACTGAATGCATGTTTTCTAGGGTAAATTTACATGTCAATCCCTAAAACTTTCTGTTTTCAAACATGGATTCTTTTTCTTGCATAATTTAACCTGAATTTCCACAGAATTGCATTAAATATATGTTTTGATGGCAAAATTGCATTTTGACTCCTTGGAATCTTCATTTTGACAAAAAATGCACATATTTGGACATTTGACCCCAGATTTCTTCAAAATTACATGAAATGTGTTTTTCTATGTATTTTTCATGATTTAGCTTCAGAATTTCAGTTTTCATTCAGAATTTGGGATTTTAGCACAAAAGCTCCTGGAATTCACATTTTTACACTCTCACATCATTTTGCACATTTTGTTGCTATTTTTCATGCATATTTTCTTGTGCCTTTTTCCTTTCATCGTGCACGCATTTCTAACTCATTTCAAGCTTGGTTTTCCCATCGTTTCTCGGATTTCTTCCGACTTTTGCGATTTTGATTTGATTTGGCTTTCCATCGCCGGAGGGCGTACATTAATTGGCTCAGCAATGCCGACAATTTCCCGAATGAGGATTATTTTCCCTAATTTGATTTTTTTCGGATTTATTCAAATTTCCACTGATTTGCGAGACACCTTCTGAGAGTTCCTCGATTTTCATGATTTTCCTCATCGCCCACGAGCGTACAGTAAATCGACATTCTCAGTGCCTACATTTGTCCCTCGGATTTACTTTTTCCCTTTTATTCATTTCTTCTCTTTGATTTGGCATGTTTTCTAGTCATCTTCAGCATATGCATCTAGAATAGGCAAGCACACACCCAATAGATCATTTAGCAAGTAGGAAACCTAGAAAGACCGAGTTCTTCGGGCACATGGGGGTGCATAACCCCTTCCCCATGCGTAACAAAAATCCTTACCCTTTCTCTGGCCCGCATTGATTTGTGCATTACATCCATTAGGCACAGAGCATACATGTTTACTTCATCTTATTTTCTTTTTGGTTTTCTTTTGTGTTTGATTTTCCTCATCTTTCGTGTTTGGTTTTCCTCATCTTTCCATTAAAAGACTAAGTGGCGACTCCTTTCCTTATCCTTTCTTATCCTTCCTTGGTGTTTCCGAGTCTAGTCTTCTTCTCCGGATTCACCATCTTCACCGTGGCCGTATCGGGTCTCCTCATGTGCTTCCACGCACCGTAAGGAGAGCCGTGCAGGGTTCCACCAACATGGTCACACCATGCATTCTATGCCCACTTCTTAGGCCACCAAAGAAGGGTTAAGGTCTCCAACCATCTCTTTTTCATCATCCAAAAGGAAAAGGAGTCGCTAAGGGATTACACAAGGTGCTTGAAAGCCGCCCTCACAGACATCCTCAACCCCAAAAAAGAATTCAACCTCATGGCTTTCCATCAAGGCCTTGCATCCTCAGAGCTCACATGCTCCTACAATCTAGACGAGGTCATGACCCTGGTGAAGGCTCTAGAGAGGGCCAACAAGTATGTCATCGTGGCTGAGTTGAACAAAGCCAAGCTCGCAATGCGAAGGAGAGACCAATCCCACTTTGATCAGATGAAGGACGGACAGGCAAGCCTGACCGAGGGCCTTTGAAGTGGTTGTCGACCCCACCACCTAGATCAAAAAGGAAGTGACCAGTTGCCTTGGTCGTATCCTATGAAGCGATGGTTCCACCACTACACATTGCTGAATGTCTCCAAGGAATAGCTACTCGTGGAAGTGAGGAGCACTAAGCGGTTATGGTGGCCTAACCCCTTGAAGACACAGTCGAGGTGAAGGGATAGTAGGGGTGCCTACTGTGACTTTCATTGAAGCAACAGACATGCCACTAAGGAGTGAATGTAACTAAAGGAGGAGATCAAGGCACTGGTTCGATGAGGCCAACTCTACTGAGACCGACTCTACCATTATGTCAATGACAGAGGTCAGCCAGAAAAACGTGAGCATACCCCCAAGCCCCCAGTCACCAGAGACGATCAGTAAGCTCCGTGGGTCATCAATTGACTCCTAGCATACCAACAATGGGTAGAGCGAGTTTTTTGGCTTAGATAGATCTTGTATTTCTTAAGTGTACTCTAAACACTATTTATAGTTCTTGCATGCATATGTGTAATCTTCTTAATAAGTCATCGGAGCTAGCCTCCCTTTTGCTTCACTATATAAACTACAAATTTCCATCTTTGTCTTGCAAGTTGCAGGTGGATGTCAAGTTGTGGCGCGACAAGATCCATGCCACGTCCGCTCGACAAGATCCATGCCACATCATGCTTGACAATATCCGAGTGCATGGTTGTCAAGTCATGGTGCGACAAAAGTTGCACCCTACTATGCTTAACAAGATTTGAGTGCACGATCAACAAGTCATAGTGTGACAAGATCTGCACCATGTTGTGTTTGATAATATCCAAGTGCGTGGTCATCAAGTCATGGTGCAACAAGATCCGCAACACACTGTGCTCGACAAGATCTGAGTGCACGATCATCAAGTCATGGTGCGACAAGATCTATGCCACATCTTGCTCAATAAGATCCAAGTGTGAGGCCATCCAGTCATGGTGCAACAAGACCTGTGCCACATCGTCTTCGACAAAATTTGAGTGCACAGTCGCCAAGCCCTAATGCAACAAGATCTGTGTCACATTGTGCTCAACAAGATCCGAGCATGCATCCTTGATCACTAAAGAGCTACAACTCGAGAGAACCATGCTAAAGTAGGTAATCTCACCATTCTACAACTGGCCCTTTATCCTCATAGGACACCACTTGGAATGACTAAGGCACCAAGTCACCCATTTACTTCAACAATTGATCTGCGATTAACTACCAAAGTGGGGGAGTCTGATGTGGGATATTTTGTCTCACCCAGCTTGAGTTGGACAGCCTTGGGCCACAGCCTAGATTAAGCAGAAAAGCAAAGGTCGGGTAGTATAAATGCCAGATGGCCTAAATAACTTGGGCAAACAGCCTACAGGCAACTTGGAGAAACCACTAAGAACATGCATCCCTGCGCTGGTTGGACACCTAGCTCCTATTTGTAATGACCCGCAAGTCGCTACCACTTATCCTAGTCACATTTTCAATTTCCTTTTATCTTTTCATTCCAGTTATAGCTACACTAATTCTGGATTAAATCTAAGCTGTAACACCCCGGTGCTACACAATAGTACGAGAACTACCCAAGCTTAATTAAAAGCAACTAAGAAGCAAAATTAAACAAATAAAGCTAACTACCCAGACCTGTGTGCGGCAAACGTGGCTCGAACAGATGCACCAGACTAGAACTGCTCCAACCCCCTAGCACCTGTAATAAGAAAGCACACGCGTGAGTGA
>JAMKQA010009264.1:0-17938 GCA_024699735.1 Posidonia australis | reverse complement strand
TATGCATTGATATATCTATTGTTAACCCAATTAATCCCTAAAAGCATTCAAATATATAACAAATAACAAGATAACAATAAAATACAATAAGATTTAGGGTGTGTCTATGGTACTCATATGGGTACCAAAGAATTTGGTGTGTACTGAAAATTTTTAATCTTCACCATTCATTCAAGCATATGGATGATGGGTTTTGTAGTACAAATAAACAATTATAATTACCAATAATTAGTTACAATTTTGTGAGATAACACCATAGGTATCGTAAAATTTTCGTAAGATTTAACATCAAAGCATCAATATAAAAAATACACATTAACAAATTAAAAAGTTGAAAACAATAAGTTTTAATAATTCTTAACTTAACAAAATAAAAATATAAGAGAATAGTCTTAGACTAATTTCATGATCTCCTTCACTTTCTTCATCATCTAATAAATTATCAAATTGTCCTCTAAAGTTTGACTTAGTCAATATGCGAGAGGGGGAGAGAGGACTACTGCCAACTGAGGCTTTTGCACAAGGATGGAACATGGAATTTGTTTCTTATTCCTGTTTATATATGTGCAGCTCTGGATGCAGAGCTGGATCCGATAAGGATCCAATTAAATAAAGAAAGTTGGGTGTAATGCCGAAGCGAGTGCCCACCTACATAAGTATGCATAATGAAATTCATTTCACTACTCATTCCTTGAGATTTCAATGGAATTCACCATATTCTTTAATCAAGGTGTTGATATGCTAACTTTCATTGAGTTCTTTTATAAATTAGTGATTTCCACATAATTTATGTTTTGCTTGATAGATAACTATTGTAGTAAATTTATGGTTTAATAATTTTAAATAATAATAATTTAATATATATATATATTAAAAATATATTAAACATTATGAGCAGATAATTATGTATGATAATATTTTATTAAATTTTTAAGAATATATAATGATTATAATAGACTTTATTATCAAATATTAATATATGATAATATTTTATTTTATTTAAGATATATACAGATTTTAATAGAATTTCTTATCAAATAATGGTATATTATAATATTCCTTTTATTTATTTAATAATATATAATTGCTTAAAAAATATTTGTTAGAATAAGTGGAGATATATTTTGTAGTTAAACGGGTTATTGGATATCCATACATCCATGAGGTGTCTAATACCTATATATATGTATTCCTCACTAATCAATAGAGATCTTTTGGTTTTTCTCTCATAACATGGTACCAAAACACAGGGAAAAACCACAAAAAAATCCTAACCGCCTAACCTACGGCGTACTCGCTGCCGACCACCGCCTCAGCCGCCATCGGTCGCTGCCGGCCGCCTGACCTGCGCTGGACATGCCCTCCTGCCTCCCGCTGCCTCCAGACCTCCCGCCTGCATGCCCCAAGGCCTCCTTCACCACCGGCAGGCCTGTACGTGACCTGCAGTCCACTGTCGGCCGTTCCGCCGCCGTCGCCAGCCGTACGACGTCACCGACGCATGCTGTGTCACCGGTGATGCCTGGTTGTCTCTCCCGTCCACTTGTTAGGGCAATCCAGCCCTTCCTGACCATGTTTTAGGCCCTTCTCCAGTCTCCAGTTAGTGTTGTGTGTGGATACGTCACATCCACACACCGTAGTGAGCAATTGGTCTATTTTTTTCGTCATTTTCAAACCATCTATTTGTGATTTGCTACTGAAAATCAGTGAGGATGTCATCTCGTGATTCGTTTGTTAAAAACATGAATGGTACCTTTGAGAAACTCTCTGGCCCTAACTATCATCTGTGGTGCCAGAGTTTTGAGACATTTGTTTTGGCACACAGAAAATTGAAACACCTTACAGATCCTCCTCTGGATATCAAATCTAACATTTATGAAGATTGGTTGGCCGATGATGTGACGGTTATTACTTAGATGGCTAACAGTATGGAGTCTTCTGTTACGCGTGGTGTCATATCATTGTGGCCAGCAAAGAAGATTTGGGATACTCTTCAACTCACTTATGGGCATGAAAAGAATATTTCCAAAGTTTGTAAGATTTATGAGCAGCTTTTCACTCTACGACAGGGGGACAGAACTGTTCAGGATCTCTTCACTGTTCTTCGAGCCTTACTAGAGGAGTTAGATATTCATCAGCCTCTGACGGTTAATATCACCCGCCTGCGTCAGTACCGTGAAGAATTAGCGGTTGCTGTGTTTCTCTCTGCCCTGAATCCAGATCTCAGTTCACAAAATCGAGGACAGGTATTGACTGTTGATGTACTACCAGATCTTCATACAACGTTCAGCAAGACTATGCGAGTGTCTACTGCTACTTTTCATACAGTGTCAGAGCCTTCTGCCATGGCGGTCACCCGTGGACGTGGAAGTGGTGGTGCACGAGGAGGACGTGGTCGTGGCGATATCGAAAGACGACCACGTTGTACACACTGTGGATGGTTGGGTCACCGAGTTGAGCAATGCTGGAATATTATTGGTCGTCTTCAGACTGCTAATATGACTACAGAGGCCTCCATATCTGTTGCTACTACTGAGCCACCGACATTCACTGTATCACAGGCTGATTACTAGCGACTTCAGCAGCTAAAGGTCACTGACTCCACTGCCACAACCACACATGCCAGCACTTCAGGTACTAATGTCCTATTTGCCTCGAGAGACTCCTCCTGGATCATTGATTCCAGTGCCTCCTCTCACATGTCAGGTACTCGTAGTTTGTTTACACAATTATCTCAGTTATCTAATATTCGATCTGTCGCGATTGCTGATGGCTGAACTTGCCCAGTCTCTGGTGAGGGGGTGGTCCACGCCTCTTCACAGTAACCACTAGAGAGTGTCCTGTTTGTCCCTGATTTTCCTGTAAATTTATTATCCATTAGTGCTGTTACAAAACAGCTCAAATGTAATGTGACTTTTTCCCCTTTTCACTGTACCTTTCGGGATTTGCAGACGGAGAGGAAGATTGGTTTGGATCGTGATCGAGGAAATGGAGTGTACCTGCTAGTTCGTGATGAGATTCCTCAAGGCTTGGCTTCTACAGCATCTACTGTTAAGTCTTCTTCCTTGTGGCACAATAGACTGGGACATCCGTCTCATCAGAAACTCCAGCAGACCTTACGGTGGCAGTCCGTGTCTCGTTTTGATTGTGCGTCATGTCAGTTAGGTAAGCACCATCGTGCTTCGTTTAAACAGTTGCATCTTGCGTTTAGTAACACAGCATTTGAATTGGTTCATTGTGATGTATAAGGTCCATCTAGAGTCCAATCTGTGTCGGGTCATAGGTACTATATTGTTTTTGTTGATGATTTTTCTCGAGTGTCCTGGGTATATTTGTTGAAAGATCGAAATCATATTCATGATGTACTCAGAAATTTTCTTAATGAAATAAAGAATCATTTTGATGTGACTCTCAAGTTTTTGAGAACTGACAATACACTTGAGTTCATGCATTCTAACATCACTTCTATATGTGCCTCACTGGGTATCATCCATCAGACATCCTGTCCTCATACCTTACAGCAAAATGGGGTTGCAAAACGTAAGCATAGGCACATTCTAGATGTCACTCGTACACTTACGGTGCATATGCACGTTCCAAAACATCTTTAAGCTGATGTTGTGCTTACAGCTACCTACCTTATCAACAGGATGCCTGCTACCCCACTTGGTGGGGAGGTTCCACTTCATTGTTTACAACCAGACTCCACTTTATTTAGTCTGACATTGAGGGTGTTTGGGTGTGTGTCCTTTGTTCAGGACCTTTCCCCTGGATTGGACAAACTGTCTCCACGTGCAATCAAGTGTGTTTTTGTCCGTTATTCGCGAACTCAAAGGGGTTATCGGTGTTTTCATCCTCCCACTCGTTGGTATTATGTTTCTGCATATGTTACTTTCTTCGAATTTGAACCATATTACAGTGTTCCTCCACCGTTCAGTGTGTCTGTCCCTGTTCCCTCGGTTGTCGAGTTGCAACATGCTGATTCTCAGTCTACACCGGCCGTTCACCACCAACGTCTTCATCCTCGTAGGTATATCATCGACGACAGCATCCTCTAGGACCTCCTCACGACGGACCACCCTCCTCTACAAATGCAAATCCGTCCACTAGTTCCTCAAACATGCCTATAGCTTTTTGAAAAGGTACTCGTTCATGTACAGTTCATCCTATTTCTTATTTTGTATCTTATGATGCTCTACACCCTCGTTTCCGTAGTTTTGCCTGGTCCCTCCATTCTCAGACCATTCCCAGGAATTACGAGGAGGCATTTTCTCTTCTACATTGGAAGGCTGCTATAGATGAGGAGATTACAGCACTTACTAGTCGTGGCACATGGGAGTTAGTGACCCACACTGCTGGGACTACAGTGTTCACCTGCAAGTGGATGTATACTATCAAATACAAAACAGATGGCAGCATTGACAGATACAAGGCTAGACTGGTTGCTCGAGGTTTTACTCAGACATATAACATCGATTACGAGGAAACCTTTTCACCAGTTGCTGGTCTCAGTTTTATTCGGGTGCTGTTGTCTCTTGCATTGAATAATTCCTGGGATATGTGCCAACTTGATGTCAAGAATGTCTTCCTCTATGACGATCTAACTGAGACAGTCTTAATGGAGCAAACTCCGGGGTACGTTGCTCAGGAGGAGGATTGTGTATGCAGATTACGGAAAGCTATCTATGGACTAAAGCAAAGTCCCAGGACGTGGTTTGAGAAGTTTAGCCAGGTGGTACTTGATGGTGGCTTTCAGAGGTATGCAGTAGACCACTCAGTGTTTTATAGGCGCACAGGTCGTGGATGTGTCATACTAGCTGTATATGTGGATGACATTCTAGTGACTGGGAGTGATACAGAAGGAATTACAGAGGTAAAGGCTCATCTTCACAGACACTTTGTGACCAAAGACATGGGAAAGCCTTACTATTTTCTGGGGATCGAATTTGCATATGGACATGGTAGGATGGCTTTATCACAGAGGAAGTACGTATTAGATCTCTTAGAGGAGACAGGCCTTCTAGGATGCAAACCAGAAAACACCCCTATTGAGCAGTCACCATCTTTTTGGGATAGCAGCTCAGAGCTACTGGAGGATCCTGGTCAATACTGTAGGCTGATTGGCAAACTCATTTACTTGACGGTGACGCGACCTGATATTTCTTATGCAGTCAGTCTTCTGAGCCCGTTTATGCATGAGCCTAGGAGGGTACATTAGACAGGTGCTCTTCAGATCTTATCTTATGTGAAAGGGGTGCTAGGAAAGGGTCAGGTATACAGGAAAAATAATCACATCAGAGTTGAGGCCTACTCAGATTCAGGATATGCAGGTGATAGAGGTGATAGAGGTGATAGAAAATCCACATCCGATTTTTGTACGTATGTGAGAGACAATTTGGTCACTTGACGGAGTAAGAAACAAAATGTGATGTCCAAGTCTAGTGCAGAGGCGGAGTACAGATTTATAGCTCAGACTGCGTGTGAGATGATGTGGGTGAAGTCACTGCTTGAGCAGCTTGGGTGTAATGTTGAGGTACCTATGTCTATGAGGTGTGATAATCAAGCTGCGATCTTTATCGCAAACAATTCCAACTTTTCATGAAAGAACAAAGCACATCAAGGTTGACTGCCACTTTGTGAGAGATCTGGTTATAAATGGAGTTATATCTACTCCATATACGTACTCTTCAGAGCAACTAGCAGATATTTTCACCAAAGGTCTTGCAGTGGGTGTATTTGAGTCTCTATGTGACAAACTGAAGATGGTTGATATGTATGCTCCAGCTTGAGGGGGAGTGTTAGAATAAGTGAGGATATATTTTGTAGTTAAACGGGTTATTGGATATCCATATATTCATAAGGTGTTTAATACTTATATATATGTATTCCTCACTAATCAATAAAGATCTTTTGGTTTTTCTCTCATAACAATATTATTATCAAATAATGGTGTACGATAATATTATGTTTTGTTTATTTAATAAATATATAATAAATTAAGTAACTCTATTATCAAATAATTGTATATCATAATATTTATTTTATTTATTTAATAATTATTATATATTTAGTAGTGTTGTATGATCATACTATATTTTTTATTTATTATCAAATAATGGTGTATTACAATTTTTATTTTGTTTATTTAATAAATATAACATTTATAATAAGCTTTATTATCAAATAATAGTGTATGAAAATATTTATTTAGGAATATATATGATCTCCTTCTAATTTTACAAATACTCAAAGTTTACTTTCTCATTATTTTCATAATATACACAAATACTAGGAAATGAGTAAACAGAACCTCAAATTCCCTTGATTACTAAGTGGAAACATTTAAAAGAATACAAGAGCTTCAATGCAATTTCTACAGAAAAAAAGAACTTCCAGAAAGAATCTGAGAAAGCTCAGGGGCCTCTAGCAAAAAACATTTAAAAGAACTAGAAGGCTTTTATTACGGGGCCAGCTAGTGGGTCTGGTGGTTAGTTGTGGTTTCTGTTAACGTAGAGGTACCTCCTGTCGGAATGAGTCGTTGGATTTTTCCTCACCTATATAAGGGAGGTAGAGGCAGTGAATTGAACACTCTGACTGCACGAGAGAGGGAGGAAGAGAGCTCCAGTGAATTCCAGAGCGAGTGGTGGATTTACGGAGGAGAGAGGGCGCCATTTCTAGAGCTCCGCCGAGGTGCAGAGTTCCTCCAGGTCTCCCATCCGTCCAGATAGGACCCGATCCCATCCGTCCGGATAAGACCGCAAAGGCAAGGAAAATGCTTCTATCCCATCTGTCCGGATAGGACCCGATCCCATCTGTCCAGATAGGATCTCACAGGCGAGGAAAATGCCTTAATCCCATCCGTCCGGATAGAACCGCAAAGGCGAGGAAAATGCCTCAATTCCATCCGTCCGGATAGGACCGCAAAGGCTAGGAAAATGTCTTAATCTCAACCGTCCGGATAGAACCCGATCCCATCCGTCAGAAAATTGAGGTGTCTACACTAAGAAAACTCAATTCCTTTCGATTCTCTTTGACTCCAGGAAACAAAGCCAATGGCATTAGACCAATGATCAAGAAGAATGTAAAGCCTCAACAAAATCAATGTCCTACTATGCTGAGAAAGTCGATTTTTCAAGTCAAATAAATAGCTTGAATAAATGCATTAAGTAAAGAAATCATCATATCATTCTAAGGGCTCGGAAGCAGCATTTCGGCAAATTCCATATATGTATTTTCATGAATGACTACCCAGTGAATCAAAGTAAATAAAAGTACGGCATACCTTTAAGCTGGATTCTTTCCGTAAATTTGGGATAGAAAACTTCTCTGAGATATCAGTAGATAAACTTGACACCTCAGGAAAAGAAACTTGACACTCATCATTCTTCTTTCTACCATTTCCATCTCCAGTCTTTGGAGATGTTAACAATTTATCACCCCCATTCTTCTTTTTTCTACTACTTCCCTTCTTACCTGTCAACTTATTGCCTCTGAAGGCGATTTGATACAAATCACCATAATCCACAATGTTTGAGCTGTAATTCCTGTCGTTATTTTTCCTAGCCAAATCATGCCCAACAATATAATCTTCCTTCATAGTGAAAGAATCTGGTTTATGGACATCATTATCTGCATTGTCTGTACTACCCCTGGTTAATGTATCCTTGGCTGCGTGCACTCTAATGTCGTCCCCAAACTCACCCAGAATTTCACCTTCTTCCAACTGATCATCATTTACAACATTCAAAGGGTTGGTCATTGTGGTTTCATCTGAGTTCCCTGAACCAGAAATAACTGGTTTAACACATGCAACCTGCTGATTGCCATCATTTGATTCTTCAACTGAGCAAGATATTTCAGCTTCAGGCATGACAGAATGGGGTTCCTTATGGTTGCCTTCGTTGAACAGTTCCTGGCTCTCATACACGTGATCATGGTGAGATGCAATGGTGGCAGACCCACCATGACCTTCTTGCCCTTTTCCATGCTCAAAAAACCCCGTCAAGATGGTCGTCTGATCTGAAGAATCAAACAAATCAACATCTACACGTTCAACTTCTCCCTGTAACTTCTCCGGAGCAAATTGCCCACTCGCATCTCCTTGTCCTTCATCAACCAAAAATTCTTCAACCCGGGGGCAAACCTTAAGAATGCAATCACTAAACTCCTTCTGGATCTCAAGGAGTCCTAAGTCATCATCCTTTGCCAAATCAAAACCATTATTATCGTCCACCATGAGCAACTCCTCTCCCTGCCCTAACTCTCTCAAATAATCAAAGCTTGCAACTTCCACTTCATCCCTTGTACGGTTCTGGCTTCCGGTGCCAATATCAGCTCCAAATTTACTATCCCTTAACAAATTAGAACCACCATCGTCAACCAACTTATCTCCCTGCCCTAACTCCCTCAAAGAACCAAAATTCCCATTTTGGCACCCAACAGAAAGACTTCCTCTTACTCCATCATCACCCCTATCCAAATGGGGACCCTTATCTTCAACCTCGCGCACCTCGTCATCTTTCTGTCCCAGCTCAAAAATCCTATCTTGCATAGGATTTTCCCCATATCCTCCCAAATCAACACCACCGCCTCCCCCAACTCCGCCATCACCCCCCAATCCAACTGCAACAGGCACACCAAGACCCCCATTCGTTTCGGAGGCGACTTCTCCAGGGTTCCGGCGGCCCTCTTCTCGCGAACCGACATCAGCCCCAGGTTCCGGTACCGGAACCGACACCGCGTCGACGCCGCCGGTGCTGGCCCCGTGGGGGCTGGGAGGTTTGGTGGTGGTGGTGCTGCTGCTGCTGCTGAGGCAGTGGGAGAGGAGGCGGACGAAGGAGCGGTAGGTGGCGCTGTCAAGGTGCGATCGGGGAAGGAGGCGGAGGACAGGCCGAGGGTCTCGCATCTGCGTCACCATGGAGGTTTCATCAGGGTTTGGGGTTTTTCTCTGTGTACGTTCGATTTGTCAGAGCCTTCTCCCCAAGTTCCCCTCTACCTTTTGGAAATTTCTTCTCATACTGGACTTTCGGTTATCGAATTCGCCGCCGGGAAACCTTAAATAGCAACGGGCACCGCCCTGGACAAGGATTGTAAAACGGGTCGGATCGGTGGGATCGAGTTGGGTACGGACAAAATCCATTCCCATTGAATTCACACTGTACCCGATCTATTTCATGACCAATTTTCTCTCGAAATTGACGGATCCCAACAAAAATGATTCGATCTAATTATCAACATTTCCAGGAATCACAGACAAACGTATTTTTAACTAAGATCTTGCTTAATGAAGATTTTATACGAGATAGTAGAAGAATCGATATAATATCAATAATTGAACTAAATAATCAGTAAAATGATAGATTCTACGTATCAACTAAGACAAAATTGATTTTGTGAGAAAATTTTATTTGATAATTCAACTTATAGGAAAATCTATTGTTTACTTTACTTTTTACACTAAACAGATTTTATATATATAATCTTACAATTAATATACTTCAATTTATGTGTACAAAATCAAAATTTTATATCTAAAATCTATTCCTTAATTTTTATCAAACAGAACCTTAAAATTTACAGTAAGAGTCCCCAACTTCCTAGAAAAATAAATGAAATCAAGGTAGGATTGACATGAATTTTGATGAAAGGCTTTTTGTTAGAGAATATCTCACAATACATGTGTTGTCATGGACTGTAATTGAATTTTGAATTGAAGGATTAAAGGAAAGATAACGCATGTAGTGAAATCTTTGTACATCTAGACTACATCATGGACCAAAGGTAGTTCACTTTAGACTTTAATTTTAGGTTGAATTGAGCTCGACTCGTTTCATCGTTGTTAGCCCCAAGCCTCCATGTAGTCTTGCTATGTCTTTTGTTGTTTTGGGTCAATTGTCGAGTTTCTGGTGACTCAAATCCTATTTTCATCATTGAACTTTGTAATGCACACACATTATGTTTTTGTCATATTTGTCCTTACTTACCTATTTTTTCTTTAATTGTTAACAATATCACATATTTTCATTTATTGTTCAAGCATATTAGTGTCTATCAACAACTTTTACTTAGGTCTTATTTGGTTACAATATAAAACTACAGTTTTTATTAATAATGTACTTTTAGAAAATGTATTTTTTCAAATTAATCAATACCGTTTGGATACTAACAAAAATTTTAATTTAAAATTATGGTTTAGGGTTAAATTAAAGCTTTAAGAAAAAGAGATTTGATCTCTCTCTCTCTTTTACAAAACTCTATTTTTCGAATGCAACTACCATCGTTCCTTTCTTCTCCCTCCTCTTCCTCCTTTCTCCTCCTATGGCGCTTGAACTGTGCGAGCCCCAACTTGGTCTTTAAAAAGAAGTGCATTCATTATAGCTCCAGCTCCTTGGTGAACACCATCCTCTACTTATTCATGTTTGTCGTCTACTGCAGTTTCAACCTTTTCACCCTCTCATACACCTCCGTGAACTTCAGTATCGCCCTTGTCATCTCCCTCAACTCCTTCCCGGAAGAAGCCTCCACCCCCTTATTCCTTCTCCTCCTTTTTCAATTCGCCAGCAGCAAGCAACTGGACGACGACAATGACTCATGCTTCGACACCGACGACAGCTGCAACAACTTACTATGGCTCTTCTTCTTGCTCCTTTTCTTCTTGCATAGCTATTGAACATGTGCTTAGCGAAAGTGTTGACGACATTTTGTGTGGGCTCCAGGCAATGAGATCATTGAGCCTCGAGAACAAAGGCCAAGGAGAAGAATAAGGAGGAGGAGAAGAAAGCGCCATGATTTTCGACTTTTCGAACTTATACTTCTTCTTCAAGGTGTTGATTTGGTTCTTGTACTAGGTGTCAGACTTGGATGCTCTAGTGTAGCTGTTTGTAGAATTGAGGACGTCAGCCACCTCTTGCCAGTATTTTCACTTCAAATTCCCTTACTCAATTCCTTAAAATTGTATTTTATGATACATACATACATACATATACATATATATCTATGTATATGTATATGTATGTGTATGTATGTGTATATATATATGTGTGTGTGTGTGTATCTGTGTGTGTATATTGATTCAAGCACTTTTTTAAACAACAGTTTTCAAAATTTTTGCATGTGTAAAGAAAATAAAAAAAGGTATTTTAAAAACTATAAGTAGAATCCTAAGGTCCATCTAAATAGGCCCTTAATCTATGATACAAACCATACTTTAGAAGTTATGATCTCATCCATCCTAGTATTTCATATATTCATGTCACTTATATATGGTTCTCCTATCACTACATGTATCTTTTATATTTCTATTAGTTATTATTCTATGGCATAAAAATATAAACTACATAAAGGAGTGTTTATGTACTATGGCATCATGTGTTTAATAGTCGAATGTACACTATCTTCGTCAAATATGTAGACTTATAAGTAGGTCGGATATGATCCATTCATCTACTTCAATCCAATCCATTAAGAAAAGATAAGGATAGAGATATCATTTATTTGTAATCCATTAACTCTCAAGTCAATTCGTTGTTCGGAGTCAACCCATTAATCCAACGGTAGTGGGTTTACTTAAATAGTTACTTTATGAGTAAGGAAAAGAATAAACTTTTGATCTACATTTTACACCTATTTACATTTTACACCCCTTACAAATATCAAATTCTTCTCTTATATCATCAACAAATATATTCACTTGTCAAAGCCATCTTTGCTAGGTATAGGATTTTAAAGTCGAAGGATTAAAATAATTTCTTCATAGCAACTAGAAAGTAAAGCAAGTTCTTATGATCATTAATTTGTTGATCACTTCAGCAAGCATCCTTTTATTATTAATTTCTAATGATCAAAGAAGTACATGTGATAACTTCATTGGTGTATATAGTTCTACGTTACTTAATAAGAATTGACAAATGAAGATTGTATAACCATAAGTCTATACTAAATATCTTACGACCTAAGTGTTTTTCTACACTACAGAAATAGAAAGGCTATGGTTTAGGTAGGTTATAAGCTACAATCACGTATCCTAGGTGGAGTCTAGTGGGTCTTGGACTCAAATCGTGACAAGTCATGTTAGAATAGGCAGTCAACGACAAGTATGAGGAAATGATAGTATCTATACTACTTACTGATCTTAACTTGTACCTTTACAAGTACGTCAGGAGCTTAAATGAGGGAAAACCTGACAACTTTATTAGATTATATAACCATGAGTTTATATAAGAGTACCTTCAACTTATGCTTCTTTTCAATGATACAAAAATAGAAAAAATCTAATTTAAGTAGGTCATTGACTACAGTACTCATGTATCGCAAGCTAGGTCAAGTAGGTTTTGGACTCTAGTTTTGGTAGTATATAAAATTGTTCTCCTTATGCTTCGAAGTGCTTCTAGCGAGCTCATCAAAGTCGTTAATTCTTGAATCTTGTCATTGCATTTCATTTAAAAAATACAAAACATAAAACACACAACGATAGTGTTTTAACTTAGGTTATTACAAGTTTCTACAAGTCCTATTGTTAATGGCCGTGTTGTTCATGCTAGTCATGATATGAAGCAAGACCCTACAACCACTATTGATGTTAATGATTGATCAATATGAGCAAAATTTTAATCAACTCAAACCATAAAGTGTATTTTAGACCTTTCTAGCTAGTATTGTATTTTTTTGGTGTTCAACAACAAAACATGTTCGTTTGATAATGTGTTTGATTTGGAGGAAAATTATAAGGTATTTGGAGAATGTTGAACATTATGATAAATTAATATGATGGTTTTATATGAAAATATTTACATTAATTGCTTCATGAATATCATTGAGACGACACAAGTGAACAGATAAATTATTAATATTGTATTACAGAAGACCGTAGCCAACACGGTGGCTAAGTGCACATTAAAAATATCCAAAAAAAAAAAAACTTTTACCTTAAAATGAAATGGATCGTTCCAAAATTTAATCCACGTCAAACACTTTCACAATCCAAAAAATACACATGAATATTAATTAAATTGCGAGGGGCCACAGTATATATAATAAAGTTTACTGAATGCTCTTGCCCTCCAATTCATGTGCCGCAAACTAAGTGGGAATGACACTCTTCCTCTTTGTACTATGATCAGATAGCTCGGAATCATAGTAATCAACTACAACTAATCCGGAAGTTTTCCTTATTAACTAATGATTTGATTCAGTACTTCCCAAGTATAAGTCACTTTTCATCGCAATAATTATTAACATCGATAGCTAGAATCCCTTCTGTGGGTCCTAATTATTAGGTGAGTCCTAGCTATAATCCCCACTTCAAAAACAAAGGTGAGTCCTATATTTGGTGGAGGACCTCTCACTTTAGGAGACTGTCTTCTCGTCCCTGGCATTGACATCAAGTGGAAAGGAACACGGCAATCTAAAGATTCTGAATCCAAAAGCTTGGAAGCTGAAAATATCCCAGCAGACTGCTTGCAAGGGAAAAAGATGGCCTAAATTAGACTGCGCAATAACAGAAACAAACTGTTTCAAACAATCCAACAATGATGCAGTTGTGTATAATCACCATCCCATCATTAACAGATTCACACAGTTCGAAATGATCATCATATATCAAATGTGCTGAGTACAAAGAGTCCACACTTTAGATCCATCTTTGGGATAGAAATCTTTTACATCCACACAACCTTAGTGGTAGCATTCTTTATGTTATCTCTACCCTTTCTTAA
Source organism: Posidonia australis (assembly GCA_024699735.1). NCBI lineage: Eukaryota > Viridiplantae > Streptophyta > Magnoliopsida > Alismatales > Posidoniaceae > Posidonia > Posidonia australis. The sequence continues at coordinate 4,229 of JAMKQA010009264.1, read as the reverse complement.
TCCTCTTTACCTTTGCTTAAAGGAGAAGAGAGAGCAGAAGCAAGAAAAATAAGGACAATAATTGCAAATCACTGTACGACCTAGCTAGCTTTTCACACTGATATTTTATTTTACAGCATGTTCATGCCCCAAGACAGCTAATTCAACAAGCTAATTACTCTTTGACATCTAGACTAATTATTAACCACAGAAGTACTCTCTTTGTGTGATGTACACGGACAATTGCAAACACGCAGAGCCAATGGATATTGCTTGTCTGTCACATGACGCTTTCGAACGTTCCAAGGGCACCGGCAGCCCGGAGCATCGGGACGAGGAGCCCGCTAAGGTGGAGCGAGACGAGAGTCTCGATCCCACCGGCGAATTCTCCGCCGATGAACACCGTGGGGGAGGAGGAGGAGACCAGCGACTCCGTCTCCGTGTCGTCGGACTCGATGACGGTCGGGTGGACGCCGATGCTCGAGAGGAGCCTCTTGGTGACGTGGCACATGCAGCACGACGGTCGGCTGAAGACGACCACGGGGTTCTCCGATATCAGCCGCTCGACCCTCTTCTCCGGGGACTCCTCCCCGTCTATCCGCATCATCGGCACCGGCCCGGATCGAGGAGGGTAGGGAGGGAGGGGGAGATTTTGTGGTGGTGGAATTGGGTTGGGGAGGAGGAATGGTCTTCAGGGTCGTGTGAATTTATCAGTGATCACGTAGCAGGGAGATCAAGATTCAAGAGGGTGGTCGTGTGGGGCAGCACGTGGGTGGGTGTGGTGAGGGGTGACGGGAAATGTGGGAGGTGTTGGCGTCACGGACTCACATGGGGGGAGGGTGGCGTTGGATCTCTTGGTTGGTAGCTTTGCTTTTGTTGCGTCATCTTTGCTCCCACCTCCTCTTTAGGTTTTCTTATTTGCCGTAGCCTCGTACGTGTAAAGAATTAGATATTCTGACCAAAGGCCGTGGCGGCTTTGATATTTCCCATTAGGTGCACCCAATCTTTATGATGGGCTTATTGTACAAGTATCCTACCGACTAAGAAAATTTGTTCACTATAAAAGTACACCAAGAAGGAAGTACAAAATGGTTAATTAACTAGCGCATCAATGCAGGTCTTTTTGGTGTCACAGAAAATCAGCTGATATATATATATATATAATATTCTACCTATACCATCACGTTTCACCCATCTGAGTATGTCACGACTCCCATGTGTATGGTATTAATCCCAGATTAATGAGGGAAAGAAAGGCAGTTACTCAGAGGGACATGTCCACCAATTATGACAGCAACAACGTGCTACTGGATGAAAACCACAATAATATATAGATCTTGGCTGTTTTAGCGTAGAGATCTGCAATGGTGTCTTGATCTACAATAGCAGCAGTGGTAGCAACGCATAGCAGCAGGGCACGGCACAGCAGCAATAGCCACACAACAGCTGACGGTGGCCATCGACGATGTAGTAAGCCACACGCAATAGTAGCAATGGCCACAAGTAGTTGCTGCCCCTGCACAAGCACTGTTGTCGGTGGCACTGTCGCCCTCCACGGCTCCACCTTCCCCTCCCTATGTGAAACCCTAATGGGTTTTACTACCGTGTCGTGTAAGTGGATCCAAGGTAGATCTGTTTACCCGATCTGATTAAAAATATCAATAAATAAATAACTAATATTAATTATTAAGTAAATTTGCATGTTCACTCTCGACTTTTTTGTTTATTACTTATAAATTTTCTGTAATTAATGAAAACTTAATTTAATTTATTATTTTATGATTAAGTCCCTAAAAGTATGTGATTTTCCATATAAGCATTTATTTATTGCAGAATCTAAGTTTGAATTAGAATAAATTACTACTGTTTATTTTAATTAGTTTTCTATACTTAATCTGGCACTTTGATGATGATATATTTTTATAGAGCATGTTTTAGGATTGTTAAGGTTGAAATTTTGGGATTAAATAATTTGAAATATTATCTTGTTCATGTAATTTTTGCTAATTTTTTGTTGAAAGATTAATTATTATATTGTAAATTACATTTAAGGATAGATTGGACCTATGTGTGACAATTTTTAAGTTTTGTTATATATGCTATTAAGGAACATATTTTGTTGATTTTAACATGTTATAAAGTTCATTTAGCATGATTAAAGTAATTTCTCACAAAATTAGTTCATTTTAATTAAGGAATTATGGAACGTTATATAATGAACTTTTGATTTGAACGATTTGATTTCTAACCAATGTGACACCAAGTACAAAGAGTCAATTCTTTCAACTACATTAAGTTTAGATTAAATTTTCTTATAAAATTTAAACCTAATAAGGATGGTATTCCAAAATGCATTTAGATAAATTAGATTAACAAACTTCTACCAACATATAATGTTATTGTAATGATTCCCAAGTCGCTACTACTCATCCTAATTACATTTTCATTTTCCTTTTATCTTTTCATTCTAGTTATAACTACACTAATTCTGGATTAAATCTAGCACAAATAACTAAGCATATTTAATAGGAAATAAAACTAATAACTAAACACTCACCAGATTCCCTGATGTGTGGTAATGTGACTCCATCCTATGTGTACTAGCAAATCGGCTCCTAATCCTACACTTGTGAAAACTATAGTTCAAAACACACATGAGTGACCACTCAAACTGTCACTTAGCACACACCCTACCTAAAATGCCAAACAACTCGATAGACAATGCCATGGAAACAGGCCTAAGCCATGTCATAAGCAATCAAACCTAGGCATCTCTCTTAGATGCCACAACACCACAAACAGGGCAATCCACTAATGCCCAATACACAACAAGTTCTTTAAAATATGACTTTAAAACTACTTTTCTTTTTTTCTTTCAAAACTATATGTATGTTCCTTCGAAATCTTTTATACACACTTGAAATGGCTACTCTTGCCAGATCAAGTCCAAAACTACACCAAAAGTCACACAATCTGACCTTGTGCGCTCTCTGTGTAGAGTAGACAACCAATGGTGTCTAAATACTCTCTATAGTATCCAGAACACCCACCACAGTAACACACAGACCACACAAGCCAACACAAAACTTCTACTCCAAACCACATGGTCTTCTCTAGACTAGACCCTGATTCTTTGAACTAGGACACAACAAAAGCCACAACGCTACTCTAGCGCAACCACCTCAAACAATGCTACTTTGGCGTAAAGTACCTTGCCACACAAGATCAACACCACAACCACAAGTCAAACACACTATGTCATGCTGTTCGACGTCAAGCAATTGACATTGGCCACAAGCAGTCCACTAAGGAGCAACCACGATGTCTACATTGTCACGAACAACTACCCTGTAGAGTAATCTGTCTGTTCCGACATTCCACCACCTATAGGACCCTTAAAAAGCTAACTACATACTAGGAAAGCTTGCCTACCCTACACCTAGGTAAGCTATCCTCTTTAGGACAAACCACAGGGTACGTCCTCTCGACGTTTTAGTGCAATGCTTGAACCCTATACTTAGGCTTTGCCAGCATCCATCAACACCTTGGTACATGTGACAATCAGGTAATCACACCTAGCTACTCAGGAGTCTCCTACCTCCCAAGTCTACTATCATGATACCATCAGGAATGGATGGTACCCTAAGTCTCGGAGTCCATAACAACTAGGATATTGCATCCAACTACTCAGGAGTCACATACCTCCTTAGTCCGTTGTCACGATACCACTAAGTACGAACGATACTTTGACCCACGGACTTCAGCCTTAGCCTCGTGAACGACAATCTGAGAGTTTCATACTTCTAAGATCCGACAGACAATTGCCTACGATCTCTTGGTCTCAATACCTCAATTTAGGTGACGTGCTCGACCAACCAAGAATGTAGTTGACGTCCCTTGGTCCTGTCAACACAACCATCTGGTCTCTTGGTCCACTATAAACAAAAAATCTCGAAAAACTCTTTCCAAAATCTTTGTAAAACTATGTATTTCCTTTTGCAAAACTCTTTTAGAAAACCATTTATAAATCTTTTAAAATCACACCTCAAAAACATCATGAAACATCGTAGCCAAAAACAACACGAAAACCATGAACCAACACTACACTCAAAACAAAGAACCAGAAGAAAGCACAACTCCTGGGTATAAAATTCACCTAAAAAAGGCTATACAAAAACCAGAGCAAAAGTCTTAGAGTTCCTTCAAAACCACAAGACCAAACACCCACCCAAACAAACGCAGAACCTTAA
>JAMKQA010009263.1:0-14305 GCA_024699735.1 Posidonia australis | reverse complement strand
GGATAGAACCGCGAATGGGACCATCTGGACACCGGCGGTAGTCTATACAAATGAGATGGAAATGGGAGGCCTTGAATCCATCTTACAGGATCGGAATACAAAGGTGAGTGAGGTGGCACCGAGATTCGTCTTGACGGATCGAACCGCAGATGGGACCATCAAGGCACCTTGCTGTATTCCAGACGAATGAGTTGGAAAAGGGAGGCCTTGAATCCGTCCATCAGGATCGGAATTCAATTGCGAGGGAGGTGGCACCGAGAATCGTCTTAACGGATCGAACAGTGGATGGGACCACATAGGCTCTCGGCGGTAGTCTAGACAATTGAGATGGAAAAGGGAGGCCCTGAATCCGTCCATCAGGATCGGAAATCAAAGGCGAGGGAGGTGGCACCGAGATTCGTCCTGACGGATCGAACCGCCGATGGGACCATCAAGACTCTGGGAGGTAGTCTAGAAGAATGAGATGGAAAAGGGATAACTTGAATCAGTCCATCAGGACAGGAAATCAAAGGTGAGGGAAGTGGCACGTAGAGTTGTCCGGACGGATCGAACCGCGGATGGCACCACCTAGACTTTGGGATGTAGTCCAGACAATTGAGATGGAAAAGGGAGGCCTTGAATACGTCCATCAGGATTGGAATACAAAGGCGAGGGAGGTGGCAGCAAGATTCATCCTGACAGATAGAACCTTGAATGGGGCCATCTAGACACCGGGCGGTAGTCCAGACAAATGATATGGAAATGGGAGGCCTTGAATCCATCTTACAGGATCAGAATACAAAGGCGAGTGAGGTGGCACTGAGATTCGTACTGACGGATCGAACCGCAGATGGGACCATCAAGACACCTTCCTGTAGTCTAGACAAATGAGATGGAAACGGGAGGCCTTGAATCCGTCCATCAGGATTGGAATTCAATTGCGAGGGAGGTGGCACCGAGAATCGTCTTGACGGATCGAACAACGGATGAGACCATGTAGACTCCAGGGCGGTAGTCTAGAAAATAAGGTGGAAAAAAGGGGCCTTGAATTCGTCCATCAGGATCGGAATTCAAAGTTGAGGGAAGTGGCACCGGGATTCATCCTGACGGATAGAACCGCGAATGGGACCATCTAGACACCGACCGGTAGTCTAGACAAATGAGATGGAAAAGGGAGGCCTTGAACCCGTCCAATAGGATTGGAATTCAATGGTGAGGGAGGTCGCACAGAGATTCGTCCTGACGGACTGAACCTCGAATGGGACCATCTAGAATCTAGGTTGTAGTCTAGAGAAATGAGATGGAAAAGGGAGGCCATGAATAAGTCCATCAGGATCAGAATTTAATGGCAAGGGAGGTGGCACCGAGATTCGTCCTGACGGATCGTACTGCGGATGTGACCATCATGTCTCCCGACATTTGTCTAGAAAAAAGAGATGGAAAAGGGAGGCCATGAATTCGTCCATTAGGATCGGAATTCAATGGCGAAGGAGGTGGCACCATGATTCATCCTGACGGATCGAACCCCGGATGGGACCATCTAGACTTCGAGTGGTAGTCTAGAATATTGAGATGGAAATGGGAGGCCTTGAATCCATCCATCAGGATCGGAATTCATAGGCGAGGGAGGTGGCACTGAGATTCGTCCTGATGGATAGAAGAGCGAATGGAACCATCTAGACACCGGGCGGTAGTCTAGACAAATGAGATGGAAAAGGGAGGCCTTGAATGCATCCATCAGGATCGGAATTCAAAGTCGAGGGAGGTACCATCGAGATTCGTCCTGAAGGATCAAATCGCGGATGGGGCCATCTAGACTCCTAGCTATAGTCTTGACAAATGAGATGGTAAAGGGAGGCGTTGAATCTGTCCTTCAGGATCGGAATTCAAAGGCAATGGAGGTGGCACCGAGATTCGTCTGGACGGATCGAACCATGGATGGAACCATCTACACTCCGGGCGGTAATCTAGAAAAATGAGATGGAAATGGGAGGCCTTGAATCCGTCCAACAGGATCGGAATTCATAGGCATGGGAGGTGGCACTGAGATTCGTCCTAACAGACCGAACATCGTATGGGATCATCTAGATTTCGGGCAGTAGTCTAGATAAATGACATGGAAAAGGGAGACCATGAATCAGTCTATCTGGACCGGAAGTCAAAGGTGAGGGAAGTGGCACTGAGAGTCGTCTTGATGGTTCGAACCGCAAATGGGACCACCTAGACTCTGGGCTATTGTCCAGACAATTGAGATGGAAAAGGGAGGCATTGAATGCGTCCATCAGGATTGGAATACAAAGGTGAGGGAGGTGGCACCGAGAATCATCCTAACGGATAGTACCGCGAATGGGACCATCTAGACACCAGCAGTAGTCTAGAAAAATGAGATGGAAATGGGAGGCCTTGAATCCGTCTTACAGGATTGGAATACAAAGGTGGGTGAGGTGGCACCAAGATTCGTCCTGATGGATCGAACCGCAAATGGGATCATCAAGACACCTTGCTGTTGTGCAGACAAATGAGATGGAAAAGGGAGGCCTTGAATCTGTCCAACAGGATCGGAATTCAATTGTGAGGGAGGTGGCACAGAGATTCGTCATGACGGATCGAACCGCGGATGGGACCACATGGACTCTTGGCAGTAGTCTAGGCAAATGAGATGGAAAAGGGAGGCCTTGAATCCGTCCATCAGGATCGGAATTCAAAGGCGAGGGAGGTGGTATCGTGATTCGTCCTGACGGATCGAACTGTGGATGTGACCATCAAGACTCCGGGCGGTAGTCTAGAAAGAAGAGATGGAAAATGGAGGCCTTGAATTCGTCCATCAGGATCGAAATTCAAAGTTGATGGAGGTGGCACCGAGATTCGTCCAAACGGATCGAACTGCAGATGGGACCATCTAAACTCCTGGCGGGACTCTAAAAAAATGAGATGGAAGCGGGAGGCCTTGAATCCATCCATTGGGATCAGAATTCATAGGCATGGGAGGTGGCACCGAGATTTGTCCTAACGGATCGGACTGCGTATGGGATCTTCTAGACACCAAGCGGTAGTCTAGACAAATGAGATGGAAAAGGGTGGCCATGAATCTGTCTCTCAGGACCCGAAATGAAAGGCGAGTTTGGTGGGACCGAGATTCATCCTGACGGATCGAACCGCTGATGGGACCATCTAGACTCTCGGCCGTAGTCAAGGCAAATGAGATGGAAAAGGGAGGCCTTGAATCCATCCATCTGGATCGGAATACAAAGGTGAGGGAGGTGGCACCGAAATTCATCCTAACAGATCGAATTGCGGAAGTGACCATCAAGACTCCTGGCGGTAGTCTAGAAAAACGGGATGGAAAAGGGAGGCCTTGAATTCATTCATCCGGATCGGAATTCAAAGGCGAGGGAGGTGGCACTGAGATTCGTCCTGTCAGATCGAACCGTGGATGGGACGATCAATACTCCTGATGGCTGTCAAGAAAATTGAGACGGGAAAGGGAGGCCTTGAATCCGTCCATCAGGATCGGAATTCATAGGCTTGGGAGGTGGCATCGAGAATCATCCAAATGGATCGAATAGTGTATGGGATCCTCTAAACTCCGTGCGGTAGTCTAGACAAATGAGATGGAAAAGGGAGGCCATGAATCTGTCCATGAGGAACAAAAATGAATGTCGAGGAAGGTGGCACCGAGATACGTCTTGACGCATCGAACCGCGAGTGGGACCACCTTGACTGCAGGCGGTAGTCTAGACAAATGAGATGGAAAAGGGAGGCCTTGAATAAGTCCATCAGGATCGGAATTCAAAGGCGAGGGCGGTGGCAACGAGATTCATCTTGATGGATCAAACTGTGGATGGGACCATCTAGACTCCTGACGGTGGTCGAGAAAATTGAGATGGAAAATGGAGGCCTTGAATCCGTCCTTCAGGATAGGAATTAATAGGCGAGGGAGGTGGCACCGAGATTCTACTTGACGGATCGAACAGCAGATGGGACCATGTAGACTCCACGGCGGTAGACTAGAAAATTAAGGTGGAAAAAAGGGGCCATGAATTCGTCCATCAGGATCAGAATTCAAAGGCAAGGGAAGTGGGACCGAGATTCGTCCTGACGGTTAGAACCGCGAAAGGGACCATCAAGAATCCGGGCGGTAGTCTTGACAAATGAGATGGAAAAGGGAGGCCCTGAACCTGTCCAATAGGATTGGAATTCAATGGATAGGGTGGTCGCATCGAGATTTGTCCTGACGGATTGTACCACGGATGGGACCTTCTAGACTCCAGGCTGTAGTCTAGAGAAATGAGATGGAAAAGGGAGGCCATGAATAAGTCCATCAGGATCAGAATTTAATGGCAAGGGAGGTGGCACCGAGATTTGACCAGACGGATCAAACCGCAGATGGGACCATCTAGACACCCAGCGGTAGTCTAGACGAAGGAGATGGAAAAGGGAGGCCTCGAATCCGTCCATTAGGATCGGAATTGAAAGGCGAGGGAGGTGGCACCGAGATTCGTCCTGATGGATCGAACTGCGGATGTGACCATCATGTCTCGCAGCAATAGTCTAGAAAAAAGAGATGGAAAAGGGAGGCCTTGAATTCGTCCATCAGGATCGGAATTCAAAGGCGAGGGAGGTGGCAATGAGATTCGTCCGGACGGATTGAACTGCGGATGGGACCATCTAGACTCCTGACAGTGGTCGAGAAAATTGAGATGGAAAATGGAGGCCTTGAATCCATCCTTCAGGATAGGAACTCATAGGCGAGGGTGGTGGCACCGAGATTCTACTTGACGTATCGGACAGCAGATGGGACCATGTAGACTCTAAGGTGGTAGTCTAGAAAAATAAGGTGGAAAAAAGGGGCCATGAATTCGTCCATCAGGATCGGAATTCAAAGGCGAGGGAAGTGGCACCGAGATTCGTCTCGATGGATAGAACTGCGAAAGGGACCATCTAGACTCCGGGCGGTAGTCTAGACAACTGAGATGGAAAAGGGAGGCCCTGAACCCGTCCAATAGGATTGGAATTCAATGGCAAGGGAGGTTGCATTGAGATTCGTCTCGACGGATTGAACTGCGGATGTGGCCATCATGTCTCCCAGCAATAGTCTAGAAAAAAGAGATGGAAAAGGGAGGCCTTGAATTCGTCCATCAGGATCGGAATTCAATGGCGAGGGAGGTGGCATCGAGATTTTTTTTGACATATCGAACCGCGGATGGGACCATCTAGACTCCAAGTGGTAGTCTAGAAAAATGAGATGGAAAAGGGAGGCCTCGAATCCTTCCATCAGGATTGGAATTCAATGGCGAGGGAGGTGGCACTGAGATTCGTTCTGACGAATCGAACCGCGGATGGGACCATCTAGGCTCCGAGTGGTAGTCTAGAAAAATGAGATGGAAAAGGGAGGCATTGAATCCGTCCATCAGGATTGGAATTCATAGGCGTGAGAGGTGGCACCAAGATTCATCGTAACAGAACAAACATTGTATCGGATCATCTAGACTACGGGCGGCAGTACAGACGAATGAGATGGAAAAGGGTGTCCTCGAATCTGTCCATCAAGATTGGAATTCAAAGGCGAGGGAGGTGGCACCGAGATTCGTCCTGACGGATCGAACTACAGATGTGACCATCAAGTCTCTCGGTTGTAGTCTTGAAAAAAGAGATGGAAAAGGGAGGCCTTGAATTCGTCCATCCGGACCGGAAATCAAAGGTGAGGGAAGTGGCACCGAGATTCATCTTGACGGATTGAACCGCAGAAGGGACGATCGAGACTCAAGGCTGTAGTCTAGACTAATGAGATGGAAAAGGGAGGCCTTAAATACGTCCATCAGGATCGGATTTCAATGGCGAGAGAGGTGGCACCGAGATTCGTCCTGACGGATAGAACCACGAATGGGACCATCTAGACACCGGGCGGTAGTCTAGACAAATGAGATGAAAAGTGAGGCCTTGAATCCATCATACAGGATTGGAATTCAAAGGCGAGGGAGGTGGCACCGAGATTCGTCCTGACGGATCGAACCGCGGATGCGACCATCTAGACACCTGGTTGTAGTCTTGACAAATGAGATGGTAAAGGGAGGCCTTGAATCCGTCCATCAGGATCGGAATTCAAAGGCGATGGTGGTGGCATCGAGATTCGTCCAGACAGATCGATCCACGGATGGGACCATCTAGACTCCCAGCAGTAGTCTAAGCAAATGAGATGGAAAAGGAAGGCCTTGAATCCGTCCATCAGGATCGGAATTCAAAGGCGAGGGAGGTGGCACCGAGATTCTTCCTGACGGATCGAACTGCGGATGTGACCATCGAGTTTCACGGCAGTAGTCTAGAGAAAAGAGATGGAAAAGGGAGGCCTTGAATTCATCCATGAGGTTCGAAATTCAAACGCGAGGGAGGTGGCATCGAAATTTGTCCGGACGGATCAAACCATTGATGGGACCATCTATACTAGGGGCGGTAGTCTGGAGAAATGAGATGGAAATGGGAGGCCTTGAATCCTTCCATCAGGATTGGAATTCAAAGGCGAGGGAGGTGGCACTGAGATTCATCCAGATGGATAGAACTGCGAATGGGACCATCTAGACACCGGGTGGTTGTCTAGACAAATGAGATGGAAATGGGAGGCCTTGAATCCATCCTACAGGATCGGAATTCGAAGGTGAGTGAGGTGGCACCGAGATTCATCCAGGCAGATCAAACCGTAGATGGTACCATTAGGACACCTGGCTCTAGACTAGACAAATGTGATGGAAAAGGGATGCCTTGAATTCGTCCATCAGGATTGGAATTCAAATGCAAGGGTGGTGGCACCGAGATTCTTCTTGACGGATCGAACCGCGGATGGGACCATATAGACTCTCGGTGGTAGTCTAGGCAAATGAGATGGAAAAGGGAGGCCTTGAATCCGACCATTAGGATCAAAATTCAAAGGCGAGGGAGGTGGCCGTGAGATTCGTCTTGACGGAACGAATAGCGGATGTGACCATCAAGACTCTGGGCGATTGTCTTGAAAAAATAGATGGGAAAGGGAGGCCTGGAATTCATCCATCAGGATTGGAATTCAAAGCCGTGGGAGGTGGCACCGAGATTCGTCGTGATGGATCGAACAACGGATGGGACCATCTAGATTCCCGACAGTAGTCTAGAATAATGAGATGGAAAAGGGAGGCGTTGAATCCATCCATCAGGATCGGAATTCATAGGCGTGGGAGGTGGCACTGAGATTCGTCCGAACGGATCGAACTGCGTATGGGATCTTCTAGACTCCTAGCGGTAGTCTAGACAAATTAGATGGAAAAGGGAGGCCATGAATCTGTCCACCAGGACCAGAAATGAAATTCAAGAGAGGTGACATCGAGATTCGTCCTAAAGGATCGAACCGCGGATGGGACCATCTAGACTCCCGGTGCTAGTCTAGGCAAATGAGATGGAAAAGGGAGGCCTTGAATCCATCCATCAGGATCAAAATTCAAAGGCGAGGGTGGTGGCACCGAGATTCGTCTTGACGGATCGAACTGCGGATGTGACCATCAAGTCTCCAGGGGTTTGTCTAGAAAAACGGGACAGAAATGGGAGGCCATGAATTCGTCCATCTTGATCGGAATTCAAAGGCAAGGGTGGTGGCACCGAGATTCGTCTTGACGGATCGAACGGTGGAAGGGACCATCTAGACTCCCGGCAGTAGTCTAGAAAAAGAAATGGAAAAGGGAGGCCTTGAGTCCATCCATCAGGATCAGAATTCATAGGCATGGGCGGTGGCACAGAGATTCGTCCTAACAGATCAAACAGTGCATGGGATCTTCTGGACTCTGTGTGGTAGTCTAGACAAATGAGAAGGAAATGGGAGGCCATGAATCTGTCCATGAGGATCGGAAATGAAAGGCAAGGGGGTGACAATGAGATTCTTCTTGACGGATCGAACCACGGATGGGACTAGCTAGACTTCGAGCAGTAGTCTAGAAAAATGAGATGGAAATGGGAGGCCTTGAATCCGTGCAATAGGATCGGAATTCAAAGGCATGGGAGGCACCGAGATTCGTCCTAACAGAATGAACGTTGTATGGGATCATCTAGACTCCGAGGGGTAGTCTAGACAAATGAGATGGAAAAAGGAAGACCATGAATCAGTCCATCAGGACCGGAAATCAATGGTGAGGGAAGTGGCATCGAGAGTCGTTCCGATGGATCGAACTGCAGATGGGACCACCTAGACTCCGGGTTGTAGTCAAGATTATTGAGATGGAAAAGGGAGGCCTTGAATACATCCATCATGATTGGAATAGAAAAGCGAGGGTGGTGGCACCGAGATTCATCCTGATGGATAGAACCGCGAATGGGACCATCTGGACACCGGCGGTAGTCTAGACAAATGAGATGGAAATGGCAGGCCTTGAATCCGTCTTACAGGATCGGAATACAAAGGTGAGTGAGGTGGCACCGAGATTCATCATGATAGATTGAACCGCAAATGGGACCATCTAGACTCCTGGTGGTAGTCTAGAAAAATGAGATGGAAAAGGGATGCCTTGAATCCATTTATCATATTAGGAAATCAAAGGCGAGGGAGGTGGCACCGACATTCGTCCTGATGGATCGAACCGCAGATGGGACCATCTGGACTTCGGGCGGCTCTCTAGAAAACTGAGATGGAAAATGGAGGCCTTGAATTCGACCATCAGGATTGGAATTCAAAGGCAAGGTAAGTGGCATCAAGATTCGTACTAACGGATTGAACCACAGATGGGACCATCCGGGCTCCGGGCCTAGTCTAGGGAAAAGAGATTTAAAAGGGAGGCCTTGAATCCATCCATTAGCATCGGAATTCAAGGCGAGGGAGGAGGCATCGAGATTTGTCTTGACGGAAAGAACCGTGGATGGGATCATCTGGACTCCTGGTGGTAGTCTTGAAAAAAGAGATGGGTAAGGGAGGCCTTGAATCTATCCATCAGGATCGGAATTCAAAGGCGAGGGAGGTGGCACCGTGATTCGTCTTGACGGATCGAACTACGTATGTGACCATCAAGATTCCGAGCAGTAGCCTAGAAAAAAGTGATGGAAAAGGGAGGCCTAGAATTCATCCATCAGGATTGGATATCAAAGGCGAGGGAGGTGGCACTGAGATTCGTCCTAACGGATCAAACCATAGATGGGACCATCTAGACTCCGGGAGGCAGTCTAGAAAAATGAGATGGAAAATGGAGGCCTCGTATACGTCCATCATGATCGGAATTCATAGGCGAGGGAGGTGGCACCGAGATTCGTCATGACGGATCGAACCGCGGATGAGACCATCTAGACTCCAGGGAGGTAGTCTAGAAAATTGAGATGGAAAAGCGCGGCCTTGATTTTTTTCATCAGGATCGGAATTCAAAGGCGAGGGAGGTGGCACCGAGATTCATCCTGACGGATCGAACCACGGATGGGACCATCTGGACTCCCGACGGTAGTCTAGAAAGCTGAGATGGAAAAGGGAGGCCTTGAATTCGTCCATCAGGATCGGAATTCAAAGGCGTGGGAGGTGGCACCGAGATTCGTCCTAACGGATCGAACCACAGAAGGGACCATCTGGACGCTGGGAGGTAGTCTAGAAATGTGAGATAGAAAATGGAGGCCTCGAATACGTCCATCACGATCAGAATTCATCGGAGCAGGAGGTGGCACCGAGATTCGTCTTGACGGATCGAACAACGGTTGGGACCATCTAGACTCCCGACTGTATTCTAAGCAAATGAGATGGAAAAGGGAGGCCTTGAATCCGTCCATCAGGATCGGAATTCAAAGGAGTGTAAGGTGGCACCGAGATTCGTCCTGACGGATCAAACTGTGGATGTGACCATCGAGTCTCTCGACTGTAGTCTATAAAAAAGAGATGGAAAAGGGAGTCCTTGAATTCATCCATCAGGATCGGAATTCAAAGGCGAGGGAGGTGGCACCAAGATTTGTCCAGAAGGATCGAACCATGAACGGGACCATCTAGTCTCGGGGGGGTAGTCTAGAGAACAGAGATGGAAAAGGGATGCCTTGAATCCGTCCATCTGGATCGGAATTCACAGGCGAGGGAGGTGGCACCGAGATTCGTCATGACGGATCGAACCGTGAATGGGACAATCTAGACTCCATGGCGGTAGTCTAGAAAATTGAGATGGAAAAGCAGGGCCTTGAATTTTTCCATCAGGATCGGAATTCATAGGCAAGGGAGGTCCCATTGAGATTCGTCCTGATGGATCGAAACGCAGATGTGACCATCTGGACTCCCAGCGGTAGTCTTGAAAAATGAGATGGAAAAGGGAGGCCTTGAATCCGTCCATCAGGATCGGTATTCAAAGGCGTGGGAGGTGGCACCATGATTCGTCCTAACAGATCAAACGTTGTATGGGATCTTCTAGACTCCGGGCGGTAGTCTGGACAAACGAGATGGAAAAGGAAGGCCATGAATCTGTCCGTGAGGACCGAAAATGAAAGGCAAGGGAGGTGGCACCGAGATTCTTCCTGACGGATGGAACCACCAAGAATCTGGGCTGTAGTAGAGACAAAAGAGACGGAAATGGATGGCCATGAATACTTCCACCAGGATTGGAATTCAAAGGCGTGGGAGGTGGCACCGAGATTCATCTTGACGGATCGAACCGCGGATGGAACCATCTTGACACCTCGCTGTAGTCTAGACAAATGAGATGGAAAAGGGTGGCCTTGAATCCGTCCATCAGAATCGGAATTCAAACGGCGAGGGAGGTGGCACCGAGATTCGTCATGACAGATCGAACCACAAATGGGATCATCTAGACTCCGGGAGGTAGTCTAGACAAATGAGATGGAAAAGGGAGACCATGAATCAGTCCATCTGGACCAGAAATCAAAGGTGTGGAAAGTGGCATCGAGAGTCGCTTGACGGATCGAACTGCAGATTGGACCACCTAGACTCCAGACTGTATTCCAGACAATTGAGATGGAAAAGGAAGGCCTTGAATGCATCCATCAGGATTGGAATATAAAGGTGAGGGAGGTGGCACCGAGATTCATCCTAATGGATAGAACCGTGAATGGGACCATCTAGACACTGGTGGTAGTCTAGACAAATGAGATGGAAATGGGAGGCCTTGAATCCGTCTTACAGGATTGGAAAACAAAGGCAGGTGAGGTGGCACCGAGATTCATCCTGACGGATCGAACCGTAGATGGGATCATCAAGACACCTTGTTGTAGTCCAGACAAATGAGATTGAAAAGGGAGGCCTTGAATCCATCCATCAGGATCGGAATTCAAAGGCGAGGGAGGTGGCACCGAGATTCGTCCTAACGGATCGAACTACGGATGCGACCATCGAGTCTCTCGGCAGTAGTCTAGAAAAAAGAGATGGAAAAGGGAGGCCTTGAATTTGTCCATGAGGATCGGAATTCAAAGGTGATGGAGGTGGCATCGAAATTTGTCCGGACGGATCGAACCGCGAATGGGACCATCTAGACTCGGGGCGGTAGTCCAGAGAAATGAGATGGAAAAGGGAGGCCTTGAATCCATCCATCAGGATCAGAATTCAAAGGCGAGGGAGGTGGCCTTGAGATTCATCTAGATGGATAGAACCACTAATGGGACCATCTAGACACTGGCCGGTTGTCTAGACAAATGTGATGGAAAGGGGAGGACTTGAATCCATCCTACAAGATCAGATTTCAAAGGCTGGTGAGGTGGCACCGAGATTCATCCTGACGGTTCAAACCGCAGATGGGACCATCATGACACCTGGCTGTAGACTAGACAAATGTGATGGAAATGGGATGCCTTGAATCCGTCAATCAGGATCGGAATTCAAATGTGAGGGTGGTGGCACCGTGATTCTTCTTGATGGATCGAACCGCGGATGGGACCATATAGACTCTCAGTGGTAGTCTAGGCAAATGAGATGGAAAAGGGAGGCCTTGAATCCGTCCATCAGGATTGGAATTCAAAGGCGAGGGAGGTGGCATTGAAATTCGTCTTGACGGATCGAACTGCGGATGTGACCATCAAGACTCCGGGTGGTTGTCTTGAAAAAAGAGATGGGAAACGGAGGCCTTGAATTCGTCCATCAGGATCGGAATTCAAAGCCAAGGGAGGTGGCATCGAGATTTGTCTTGATGGATCGAACCACGGATGGGACCATCTAGATTCCCGACAGTAGTCTAGAATAATGAGATGGAAAAGGGAGGCGTTGAATCTATCCATCAGGACCGGAAATGAAATGCGAGAGAGGTGGCACCGAGATTCGTCCTAACGGATCGAACCGCGGATTGGACCATCATGACTCCCGGTGCTAGTCTAGGCAAATTAGACGGAAAAGGGAGGCCTTGAATCCAGCCATAAGGATCAAAATTCAAAGGCGAGGGATGTGGCACAGAGATTCGTCCTGACGGATCGAACTGCGGATGTGACCATCAGGTCCCAGGCAGTAGTCTAGAAAAAAGGATGGAAAAGGGAGGCCATGAATCTGTCCATGAGGATCGGAAATGAAAGGTGAGGGGGGTGGCAACGAGATTCATCCTAACGGATCGAACCGCAAATGGGACCACCTAGACTCTGAGAAGTAGTCTAGAAAAATGAGATGGAAAACGGAGGCCTTGAATATGTCCATCAGGATCGGAATTACAAGGTGAGGGTGGTGGCACAGAGATTCGTCTTAACGTATCAAACCACGGATGGGACAATCTAGACTCCTCGCTGTAGTCTAAACAAATGAGATGGAAGAGGGAGGCCTTTAATTCGTCCATCAGAATAAGAATTCAAAAGGCGTGGGAGGTGGTACCGAGATTCGTCATGACAGATTGAACCGCAAATGGGACCATCTAGACTCCTGGTGGTAGTCTAGACAAATGAGATGGAAAAGGGATGCCATGAATCCATCTATCATATTAGGAAATCAAAGGCGGGGGAGGTGGCATTGACATTCGTCCTTATGGATCGAACCGCAAATGGTACCATCTGGACTCTAGGCGGTTGTCTAGAAAACTGAGATGGAAACTGGAGGCCTTGAATTCGACCATCAGGATTGGAAATCAAAGGCGCGGGAGGTGGCATCGAGATTCGTACTAACTGATTGAACCGTGGATGGGACCATCTGGGCTACGGGCCTAGTCTAGGGAAAAGAGATTTAAATGGGAGGCCTTGAACCCATCCATCAGCATCGGAATTCATGGTGAGGGAGGTGGCACCGAGATTCATCCTGACGGAAAGAACTATGGATGGGACCATCTAGACTCCGGGTGGTAGTCTTGAAAAAAGAGATGGGTAAGGGAGGCCTTGAATCTATCCATCAGGATCAGAATTCAAAGGTGAGGGAGGTGGCACCGTGATTCGTCTTGACGGATCGAACTACGGATGTGACCATCAAGATTCTGAGCAGTAGTCCAGAAAAAAGTGATGGAAAAGGGAGGCCTAGAATTCGTCCATCAAGATCAGAATTCAAAGGCGAGGGAGGTGGCACCGAGATTCGTCCTAACGGATCAAACCGTAGATGGGACCACTTGGACTCCAGGAGGCAGTCTAGAAAAGTGAGATGGAAAATGGAGGCCTCAAATATGTCCATCACGATCGGATTCATAGGCGAGGGTGGTGGCAACGAGATTCGTCTTGACGGATCGAACCTCAGATGGGACGATCAAGACTCCAAGGCAGTAGTCTAGAAAATTGAGATGGAAAAGCGGGGCCTCGAAGTTGTCCATCAGGATCGGAATTCAAAGGCGAGGGAGGTGGCACCGAGATTCGTCCGGACTGATCGAACCGCGGATGGGACCATCTGGACTCCCGGCGGTAGTCTAGAAAAATGAGATGGAAAAGGGAGGTCTTGAATCCGTCCATCAGGATCGGAATTCAAAGGCGTGGGAGGTGGCACTGAGATTCGTCCTAACGGATCGAACCGCAGAAGGGACCATCTGGACGTTGGGAGGCAGTCTAGAAATGTGAGATGGAAAATGGAGGACTCAAATACCTCCATCATGATCGGAATTCATAGGCGCGGGAGGTGGCACCGAGATTCGTCTTGACGGATCGAACAGCGGATGGGACCATCTAGACTCCCGGTTGTAGTCTAAGAAAATGAGATGGAAAAGGGAGGCCTTGAATCCGTCCATCAGGATCGGAATTCAAAGGAGTGTAAAGTGGCACCGAGATTCGTCCCGACAGATCAAACTGCGGATGTGACCTTCGAGTCTCTCGGCTGTAGTCTATAAAAAAGAGATGGAAATGGGAGGCCTTGATTTCATCCATCAGGATCGGAATTCAAAGGCGAGGGAGGTGGCACCAAGATTTGTCCAGACGGATCGAACCGCGGATGGGACCATCTAGTCTCGGGGGGGGGGGGGGG
>JAMKQA010009262.1:0-14468 GCA_024699735.1 Posidonia australis | reverse complement strand
GTTTTAATTAGAGTTTATTTAAGGATTTTTGGATTAATTAGGGTTTATGGATTTATTAATTAGAGTTTTTATTGGGTTTCAAGTGGGTTTAGGGTTTTACTTGGTTAATTAGGGTTTTCTTGGATGTTTTGGTGGACTTAGGATTTTTTTTGTTTAATTAGGGTTTTATTGGATTTTTAGGTGGATTTTAATTGGATTAAGTGGGTTTTAGGGTTTTATTGGATTTTTAGTTGGACTTAGGGTTTTATTGGATTTTTAGGTGGACTTAGGGTTTTCCTTGGATTTTAATTGGATTTAAATGGATTTTACTTGATTAGGGTTTTATTTGTTTGATTAATTAGTTTTTAAGTGGATTTTAAGTGGATTTAATTTAATTTGTTTGGTTTTAAGTTTAATTGGGTTAGAGTGGGCTAGTGTGGGTCTGATTGGGTTTGTGTAGGTTAAGGTTTTGGTGGTCGCAACCAGAGCATCATCTGGAGAAGTCTGTTGCCAAATGACCTCAAAATTGGGGTGTCTACACCTTCTTTTACTGACATTAAGGTATTTCCCTTCTTTTACTGACATTAGTGTTCTGTTTCATATTACTGTTATAGCGTGAATGTGTTATATAGCATGCAAGTATTTTACTGGTATAGCATGAATGTGTCCTTCATTGTTTCTATAGCATGAATATGTTTAGTCATAAACCTATATAGCCAACAATTTATTGCAATAACATTGCAACAAAGAATTTCAGATCTAAAAACTATTTTCATATCATCTCATTCTAGCAATAACCATCAGGCGTCAAGAAAAATAATAGCAAATGGCATTAGGTCATGAGTGATCATTCTGATTAAGTAGCTTTTGCATTCTTAGCTCCTTATCTCTTCTTCAAGTTGCTTATTATTAGATTCCTTCTTCAAAAGTAAAAAAAAGAAAAGGAATTTCTTCTGAGTTGTTGGTTTTCTATTTATCTTCTCTTTTCTTTTGTGTTGTTATGATCTGCTAATTCTTCATGAAGACACTTTATTTTTGCTGGCTGACTATTTCTGTTATTAACAATTAAAATGATGATTCAAATAGGTGTTATTTACTCATTTTATCCTAATTTATGAAAAAGAATGTAGTGGATGTTGCTTACTCAAGTAGTAGGTCATTGATTTATTTTGTTGTTTAGTTCTCATACATATGCTATAATGTAAACAAGTCTCCTTTTAGCTAATATTATTCCTCATTATTTTTGTTTGAATTGATCTAACCAAGTACTCATTTAGGTGCCACAAGTAATAAGTTTTTTTTTTCTTATATGAAATTAATGTGTTTCCCTTATGTTGTAAATCTTGTAGCTCACTGAGGACACAATTGTTGTTAATAATAATGTTCGACTTCAATAACCTTGCTAATATTTATGATTTAAATGGTGAAATAGACCTAGATGAGGAATTTGAGTTCTACGTATATTGATAGAATGAAATGAGGAAATGGTTTGGAATTGTGTATCCTCGACGGTAAATTAGTACACAATGCGTGGTTTACTGACAATGGAATAGTTAATAACTTGTTAAATAGCTGTTGGAGATTGTACTTTGATAGTTGTAGAATGGCATTGGATAGTTTCAGATCTCTCTGTAATATTCTTAGAGAGAGAGATCTAGTCAGATAGTCGTTGGGTTATAGTTGAGGAACAACTATGGATTTTCCTCTAAACAATTGAACATGGTCATAAGAATAGGATTCTTAACACAACTTACAATATTCTGGGTAGACAATAGGCAAGTACCTATACTATGTGTTGGATGCTATCATTGTTTGGGCATTAGATTTGATACATCCTAAGGAATTTTTAACACAAATCCCTCGTCACATTACGGAACACCTAATTGGAAAGTTCATGTCATTATTTAAAGATGCAATTGGTGCATTAGACGACACACACATTGATTGTTTGGTAGAAAAGAATCACATTTTGCATTCAAGTGTAGAAGGGACCCTAGGCATATAACTCAGAATGTGCTTGGAGTATGTGACTTTAGTATGAACGTTTGTGTCCATTGCTTGGGAGGGCACTGCCTATGATTGCAAAGTACTTAATCATGCAGTATCTAATCTCAAATATAATTTTCCTCACCCGCCTAAAGGTTAGTTGAAACTTTTTTTGACTTTGATTCTGACATCAAAGTTTTGTAGTGTTGTTACCATCATGTAACTGACTATCTATAATTATGTTAAAATTTAGATAAGTATTACCATGTGGATGATGGATATCTAAATAGGAAAGGTTACCTTACATTGTATCAAATAACACGGTATCATGTTGCCTAGTTTCATAGCTCACAACTTAAAGGGAAGAAAGAACACTTCAACCACATGCATTCATTACTAAGGAATGTGACTAAAAGATCATTTGGTGTTCTTTAAAAACAATGGAATATATTCAACCAATGTCACCATATCAGTACCCTACACAAGTTAAGATAGTGGTTACTTGCATGGCCATCCACAGCTTCATCATCAAGCAACATCAAATGGACGAGGTATTGGGACAAACTTAGATTGATGAGGCTATTGTGGAACCCAATGAAAAGGCTGACAATGAAGATGATGATCCTGTGACGTTAGATGAAAGTGACATGGGTGCTATTCATGATGGGATACGTGACCAAATTCTTCTGGCATGTAATGCACATTAGTTGGGAACCATATACCTATTTTTTGTAGTTGGATTTATTTTGTACTAACTAATGTGTTCATATGATGTTAATACAACTTACTAGCATGTCATCTACTTTTTTGTAGTAGCTTATATCTATGAAATGTTCATTTTGTTATACTAACTTATAATTTCACTCATTAATTTTCTGTATAACTCATTAATTTTGTCTTTTCATTCTTATCCTTGATTCTACAGACTTTCTTTATTATCTATAATAGATTATTCAGAATTGTTTTTTACAAAATGATGCATGGGTAAGATATTGATCAGTTTGTGGGATAAATCATGGTATTTTTAGTCAATTTGGCATCATAGGAGAGTAGGAGACATTATTGATTAGTTTTATAAAAAATATGCTTTCTTACATATTACACATGTACAGTAGGTTAGGTGCTTGAGGTTGAATTCTGAATCCATTTGTATGAATCCCATCTCCAAATGGTTGTAGCTTATATTGGTTGAGAAATTCAACAATTGTAGAGGCTTCGTATCTCTTTACTGTATAACCTCTTGGTATCTACAATTTTCATATAACAAATATTATTATTTTGTGCAAGATTTTTGTAATAATATCAAAATAGTTTTAATTCCACTTCTTTAAGGTAAAGTTTTCGACTTCATTAATTTTGTATGTACTGATTTGTATCATATTGAATTATTTTTGTTGAATTTTTTGTAACTAATGTTGGCTTGATTTGTTGTTTTGGATGTGATTTGTCTTTACAAGCCAATGGTTCCTGACTATGAGCAATATACCAACCTACTTAGCTTTTTTGTTGACACCAATATTGATAGTCCTATCGTAACAGCGGTTGTGTCTTCCAGTCACCTACAAAATAGATCAATGTACCAACCAGCCTGTTGGAGAATACTCCATCACGTTCGGCTTGAAGAACCAATCCAACACAAGTCAAGCAGAGAAATCTTAGGAGCTTTGACAATGCGATAGCCCCATTGTAAATACAAGCAAGGAACCATAGGGTGAATTGGGAAAATGGACTTGTGTCTGAGTTACTAGACATTTGCATCGACTTGGCCAAGATGGGGTGCAAGCCAGGCAACCATCTTAATATGAAAGGGTATGAGATGTTGGAGAAGAGGTTCCAGGAACGTACTCAAGTTCATCGCACCCATGCACAATTGAATAACAAATTTGATAAGTTATGTAGAGATTGGTAGTTGTGGAAGACAATTGAAGTCCAGACGGGGATCAATTGGAATCCCAAAACAAGGACATGAAAAGGAACCTCTGACAAGTGGTGGCAGATATGTGCTTTCAATCAAAAGCTATTTTGAATAAATATATATATAGCTCTATCAAATGTTAGTACCAAATGTGTTTTGTGACTACATGTGTTTCATTCTTTTTGTAGTGTGAGCCTCAGTGTAAGAAATTTAGGTATAAGGACATAAAGTTTGCAGAACAATTGCAAAAGTTGTTTAATGGTAATATTGTAATTGGGGAGTATGCGTTCATTCCTGGTTCATTTGCTACTGCTATGGAGACTGTTGGAGCTGAGAATGATGATAACAATGCCTCGTTTCCTCGTAGCTTGATGACAACACTAATGTGTTGAACTTGGACTCCGAGTCTCCTAGAGCCAACAGTAGACCATCATTCATGACATCTGAGTGCAACTGTAATGACCCCAAGTCATTATCCCAAAACCTAACTATTTTTTTAATTTTTTTAATTATTTAATTAATCACATTAACCTTAACCTAAATTCAGAAAGGAACAATATAAATTAAAACACTATTAATTGAAACAAATTAAACTACACTAATCACTTATCCAGAACCTTTGATGTATTGTCGAGTGACTCCAATTCCATGTGCACTAGCAAACTCCTATTCCTATCCTGCACTTGAGAAAAATATTAAACAGACACACATGAGTGACTACTGAAAGGTTACCCAACACACACCCCATTCACACACACACAAACACAACACTCTGACATCTCTCCCAGATGCTGAAATACTACAATAGGACAATATACTTTTGCCTAGCAAGCAACAACTCCTTTGAAATAATGCTTTTGAAACCATTTTCTTTACTTTCTTTTTAAAACTATATATATGCTTTTCAAAACATTTACATACACTTGAAATGACTACTCCTACCAAATCAAGTTCGTAATTACACAAGGTATCACATAAGCACTGAGTTTCTTGCTCAGGCTGCACAAAAAATATACCACGAAAATCGACCCAAATCCATATTTCCGAAAACTACAACACCACACATAGGCATAAACAACACAACGCTACTCATGGTGAAAACCACAAAGTCTCACAAATTGGCCACAAGCTGCTATCGGAGACAATGTCCTCGAACCCACTGCACTACCACGGATAGCCGCAGTCTGCCTGTCCTGGCTCATGGCCTCTAGTATGTGTTGTGCTGTTTGGCGCCAAGTAATCGACATCAGCCCACAAGTAGTCCACTGAAGCACGACCAATAGTGTCTGCACTTGCTCAGATAAATTATCCTGTGAAAGAGTCTACTTGTCTCGTGTCCCGCCTCTCTGCAGAACCCTCACCACGCTATCCTTCCTCAGGAAAGTCATCCTCTCTCAGGACCACACCACACGGTACGCCTCCTCTTAGCGTTCTAATTTCAATCTCAGTATTTGTGCCCTGAACAACTAGAGGCTTTTCATCTTTGGGCTCAGTCGGCACCCACAAGTCTAGGTACCTAGGCCGTATAATGTATCATGCAGCTATGTAGGGGTTTTATACCCCCTGAGTCCGTTGTCATGATACTACCAAGTCCAAATTGTAACTTGAGTCTCGACATCCGGAACAAATGGAGTGTCATACCTCCGAGTCTAGTGGGCACCTCGACCCGCGGACCTTCAATTGCTATGATAGTGTAGTACACTTCGATTGCTTCTTATGATTGGAATCGGTTGCTTGGCTTCGAACAACATGACAAGTTTTTGGTGTGATTGAGTTGAGTTTTTAAGTGATTTTTGATATGATCTTTTGATGCATGCCATATAGATTGAGTGCATCATATTTTCTAGCGATTTTGTGCTTTAAGGATATGAAATTTGCGGGAGAGGTATGTTTTTTGAGATTTCTTACATACTTCTAAGAGATTTTAAGTTCTTTCTATGCCTTTAGTTCTAGAGGCGAGCCTCAGGTTTGTTTGCAGTCGGTTGAACTATAGAACTAACTCTTGCTTGTTTTAGTCGCGCATTTGAGGTGTGTGTTTGTCTCGTGCATTTGCCTTTTTAGAGTTTTGAGTTTTATCTATTTTTTTGTAGAGTATGTGTTGGGTGACTTTTTTGGTAGTCACTCATGTATGCTTGTGGTTTGAGTTTTACAGATACAGATTAGTAGCGGTTTTGCTTTCTAATGCATATAATTGGAGTCGTGTAGCCGTATACTACAAGTTATTGGTTAGAATGTTTAGTTGTAGTTTATTTTATATTATACTTTGTGATTGATAATTAGATAAGAATTATTGTAAGTTTTTATTTAGACTATTGCAACAGAGGTTGTTACATAAATGAAAAGGAGGAGGGTTTTTATTTGAGTGTTGAGGACTCACGGTTATTTGGACTGTGAGTTCGTTGATCATATCCTTAGAGTGCCAACTTTGGATTCAAATGCTTCTGGATTAGCTTTTCAACGTGGAGAGTGTTTTTGGTAAAAATTTCACGTGTTCAAAATTAAATTAACTAGCATCTTGATTCTAACATAAAATTCGAGGAATTTCACATTCTTGATTTTTCCTATGTTGTAGCACATTCAGAAAAATCTTGTTTTGTTGATCAATAAAATATATCTAGATTTTAGGTTTATTTATTTTAATATACAAAGTACATAATGATGATTCTGTAATATATTATTGTATTTCTTATAAATGTGAAAAAAATCAAATAAAAAAAAAATACATTTCATCCAAAAAGCAAGTAGATTGTTCGATGATCCAACTCATGTTCAATGTTCAATTATTTCGTTAGCTGAAAATACACATGAATCTAAGTTATTAACGTTATAGGATCTTATACAAAATTTGTTATGTTAATTCTATTTAATTATAATTATATATGAATTACATCATGTTCTTGTAAGATTAGTCTCCAAAATCTTTACCAAACACACCCATTTTCCAAACTCTCAATTGCCTATTCAAATCCATAAACTTGGTGGCTGTCTACTTCCCAAGCAACATTCTTTCGAGCATGGCAAACTTGAGGGTCAACTGAGGGTGATTAAAACATTTTAAGGCTTTGCAGTAGTAAGTTAAAATTTTACAAACTTCAAGGTAGTAAATGATAATTTCTTCTCTATATAAATAAATACGGTAGCGTCAGACAGTAGGGTTTTTACATGAATGTCATAACCATCCACTATTTTATGAGACATGTTAACAGGGTTTTTACATGTATATCATCTAAAATGGCCAGAATTCCGTGAAAACCATCAACTTTCCAAAATGTAACACTGAAACTAGAAAAACTGCCTCGTAGCCATGGATACTTGGAGCATAGCACATAAACTACAACCCCATCATGCAATAATTTACTTAATTCACAGCTGTGATGTGTTGAGTTGGTTTTGATTCCAATGCAAAGTCTTAATGTGCTCTTTGTCGTCCGTCAGCCGCTTGCTGTATTCTTTCTCAATTTTTATTGGCCTCTTTCACGTCTCTCTCTCTCACTCTATCTTGTTTGGATATAATTAGGTCTCAGCAAGGAAGTCGGTTCTTCTTTTCTTTATCTACTGAAAGTATGATCTAGATATCTCTTTTTTTTTTTCTTTTTTTTTGAAAGGATACTAAAGTTTGATCTCAAAAACGCGTTTTGGTTTTAAATATTCACCGGAACGGATTCCAATTCCAATATTACCTGACAGATCCATTCGTGTAGGCCCACACTATGATTTTGTGGAGAGCACTACGGAATTATTCTCATTTTTCGAAAGTGATGTACTTATTTTATACCCGATATTATAATACTTGCAGGCTATAGAGCGTGTCTTTATGTTAAATATATACTGAAAATTATTATTATTTTTTAAGTATTGATGAATTGATCTTTGTTTTGTTGTAGGGTTTACAGCTCGAAGAAGAGAAGGTTGGAAAAAAGTTGTGCTTGGTAATGAGAATTTTTTTTTTTTTTTTTGGTAATGATAAATTGTATTATATAAATATCCCAAGGAAAAAATCCAGGGGAATCAAGAGGTTAGCGTTCACAAAAAATCACAGGACGAGAAAAAGACAATGTTCTTGCCAATATTACAGACCAACACCAGCAAAGTTGGGAAATAAGTTCAAAATTGGACTGAAACTAATGAAGCTATAGCCCCATGTCATCACTAGGGGCAGGTTGCTGAGGGTCAGAAGCAGGGTGAGGGGCTTCAGAGGAAGCGGATCGGATTGCAGACGAAGCTACTTTCATGGAGGAAAGAGAGTTCCTCAGATCCTTTTTCTCAAACCCTGGTAAAAGAACATCTACTCATAGATTCATTAGTCCAATGATATCCAAAATAATAAAATAAAGAGATTTATAAGAACTACGAAAAATTCTGCTGTTTCTTTCTTTCCAAGTTACCCAGAAGATAACTTGGATCAAAACATACCAGCTACAATTATTTAAATTAAACTTGAGTGCAGGTTTATGCTGAAATAAATGTCCCAGATTATAGTAGCCGAGATATAGATCTGAGACCAAAAAGAACTTCCATATGAGAATTTTCAAGGCAATAATTTCAAGAAGTGCCACACTCCAGTACAACAACACAATAGTGGCGGAGCCTGTAACAAAATAAAGGAGGAGTGGTATTTTGCATCATTTATATTTATTAAATTTTGAGAAGGATGTTTCTTAAAGAAAGTCTTAATAGTAAAATTTTTGGTCATGTTGACACTAATTTAATCAAAATTATAAGTAAATTGAAATTTAATCAATCAGTATAAATTTTTTTAAAAATAAATTATAACAATGAGATATAAAAAAGAACAAATTAAAACACAATAGGCAGTAGCATACCTTGTATTGTCAATAACTATTGCACCACCACACCAAGAAAATGTCAAGTAGATTAATAGAACACTAGAAATCTAGATCAATCAGTGAAATATGTATAAGAATTTAAGAACATTTCTAGAATCTAGACCAAAAAAGTAAGAATAATGAAGATGCTTGATAAAATTCTGTCGTTCATAAAAATTCAAATCAATCCAATATTCCAATGATAAAAGTAGGTGTAAATATGAGTAATAGTGCAATACGTGCAATTAATCCATGGAACTAGCCAATTCAATTGGAAGAGTTGGAATTTTATCAATTTTAGTGGATTACCAGTTACAAGGAGTGGGCTGTTCAATAAACACGTATAATAGGTTTGTTTTTTTTTTTTGAAATAAAGGGGGACAGTTGCACCCCAACCCCGCCCATCCTCACTACTATGTTGATGGGTCTAGATTTTCTTTGGATATTCCAAGTACAATATATCTAGATACACAACTTTTATCCATTATAGTCTAGGACATGAGTCCAAAATCACAACTATTGGTCAAGTTGGATCACTAGTTGTGGTTCTCTTTTCTTGTGAGCCAAGATCGATCAACTATAACATCTCAAGTCTCTCAAGATCTAAGATGAAGCTCAAACTAAAAAAGACAGCTAAGGAAGTAGCAATGGCGTATTGCTGGGTGATCGTGGCGAAACTTTGAGTTAGGTGGAAAAGAAGTTAAAAGTGAAGAAAAGTTAAGGTTGCATAATCTACCTCTCTTGATGAAAAAATTTCTTCTCTTAAAGATTTTATATAATTCTCTTGTACATCTTTGAATGGAAAGGAGCTTGAACATTTATTTTTTATCTTCTAACTGGTATTTCTAAACGACGATTTTTTATATAATTCAAACTATTCTCACTTTATTACTTGTTGACTTCTCTCTTTTCAATGATATTCTAAACATCCTTTGTATCATATTTTTTTGAAATCTACCCCTATCTTTAGTCGACCTATAAGTCAACAGTTCATTTTAGCACTTAACTGATCTTGCTCGGTACTCATGGATCATGTAGCTTAGTCTAGATCAATTTTACATGGAAAGATTGAAGTTGGGAAACTCAGGTTGCTGCACAAATTGAGGTCGGAGAGCTTGGATTACGACAATAGTTGAGGTTGGAGAGCTCAGGAGCTTGCGAGTAGTCAGAGCAGAAGAGGCTAGAGGGCATCGAGGGGTCGACGTGGTCCTCTCTAATGCCTAAGTTAGTTGGGAGCAAGAATCATGTTTAGACACTTAGAATTAGATAGATTTGCGTACCTTAGGAGTTTCGTCAGTATTTGTAGGTGTAACCATGCCGGCGACAAGCTCGGGGTTTGGCATGAAAGGCCAAACACGCAAGGATCGGCAAAGTCACGACAAAAATAAAATAAAAATGCAGAAGTCACCACCTAGTTTATTAAAATAGAAGACAAGGAAAACCATATAAATCATGCAAGTAAGCCAATGAGAAGCAGGTCATAAACCAAAAAATCAGGCAAAGATCCCTGTTACGCACGAGGAAGGTGTTAGGCACCCTCGTGTGCTCGATAAATCGGTTTTTCTATAGGTTTCTCGTTTGCTTATATGAAATGTCGGTTTTTCAGCCTTTACTGTATGCCCGAGGGCGATATGCCATGCCATGCTAATGTGTGTGGTGTCTTATTCTAAAATATGGGTGCATGGAGTGCAGGGTGTGTCCTAATGCTCAGAAGTATCGCTCATATATCGGGTCAAGTGTCGATGCAAAGATATTGCATAAATAAGATCAAGGATCTAAGTATTTTGAGCGACTTTTCATCCTTGCTTTGCTATATGCAAAAATGATCTACCATGCATAAAAAGGATTGAAAACAGAGTTGGGTATTCCTGAAATATCCAAGAAGAAAACCAAAAAAATCCAGAAGTAAATCAAAGCAGGAAATCATTCTAAAAACTATGTGAAAGTTGCTGTGTACTATTGAAAACAGACTAATGTGCCTGTAGGTGCGCCAGATTGGTGCTTTAGTCTAGTGCGCCACCTATGTGCTCCTATGTGGGCCAGGAAGATGTGTTGAGGAAAAACAGAAATCCCACAGTGCAAAGTCATATATAAATGCGTTCCAGAAAGTTATGCAATGTAAAAACTTTGCAAAATCAGAAAATATCCTTTTAAAATGAAAGAAATGCAAGTGTGAGAAGATCTATAGATTTTGTGCTCAAGGGTTAATAGCCTCACACAAGGTCACATCTTACTCATGCTGAATAGAAGTAACAAGGTTCAGCCATACCACTGGATCATGGGCTGATGCATAAGACTCCATATAGGAGTAAATGGCAATCAGCCTACCAGATTTGGACTATGGACTGAATGTTCAAAGGGTAAAACAATTGGAAAAGCAATATCATTTGTGGTTGAAATCATGCATGCCCAATCATAAAATACCAAAGAATCATCACCGAAAGAATCAGATTCAAAATCATTTGGGAAAACATGCAGATAAGGATGCAAAGGAGGGTGATTTGCTCTCTGACCAGTCTGGTGCACCAGAATGGTGCGCCAAAGTGGTGCTCTGGTGAGGTGCGCCTCTCTGGTGCGCCAGAGTGGTGCTTTGGTGAGGAGTGCCTCTCTGGTGCGCCAGATTGGTGCTCCAGAATGGTGCTTCTTAGAAAATCTGAATCAGACTGCAGTCTGATCCAGAATCTGGTCTAGATTCAGAGATAAGTGATTTTCCTTTTTAATTAAGCTAGTTATACAAATGATGAAAACTGAAATATGATGAGATGCAAATGAACATAAACCTTTCTTTTTATTTGATTCAAAAGCAAAATGAATCATGGGTTCATGGTAGAAATGCTTATACAAGATTCTAAAGAACATGTATGAGAAGATAAATTTGACAAGCCATATGCAAGTGATGAATACATAAAGAACATGTCTGTTGCATATTCTAGCATGCATGTGCATAAAAACAAAGATTTCTTGTGCAAAGAAACAAAAAGAAAGGCCATTTGCAGGAACATTAAGGTGCAGAATTTTCTATTTAAATTGTACATGCAGAATATCTTATAGGGTGGTTATCTTCATCATGAAAGTTATGTAAGCAAAAGGAAGAAGAAGATCAGTTTATATGAAGTGCACGACATATTTTATCTAATGTAGGAAGTAAGCAAGAGCAAAGGAATGCATGGAGGACTTACCTTGTCCAAGGTGTTCCCTCTTGAAGAACCCAAGATAATATGATCCTTGTTGCTTTGGAAGGGCCGAAGATGCTTTGGAATGCAAGGGAATACTCCAGAAAACGAGAATAAGGTTGCCGAAAAGAGTATATGGCTTGCTCAAGATGCTCTCTTAGATCAGGATTGCTTGATCAATGTTTTCTAACCTCTCCTTATGGTTGCCTATAGGGATCTTTATATAGGATTTTTCAAGGGTAACCCCCATGGAATGCAGGCAGCCTCATAAACGAAGAACCTAGCACAGATTCCATGGCATATTTGTTGGTGAAGGTTACAAGCATGGGAGGTGGAAAGTCAGCAGTCAGCAGCCTGAAAAGGGGCTGTGCGCCAGTTTGGTGCGCCAGAGCTGTGCGCCTGTCTGATGCTCCAGCTAGGTGTGCCACTGTAGTGCTCCTGCTCGGTGCTCCAGACAGGTGCTCCACATTGGTGCTCTAGCTTGGTGCTCTCTCCTACCTATCTAAATTTCTAATCGGGCTGCAGGCCTGCTATAGGTTTGTGGTCGGTTTAGCTAACGGGATTAGGTTTGCCACATCCAAAGCAACATCTGGAAAGTTTATCTATGAGTCACCTCAAAATCGAGGTGTCTACATTAGACAGAGGGTTTTTTAAACCATATCGATAATGTCCTTGGTCGTGAGGATCTAAATACATGGCAAGTCAAGGAGTAAGATGCGTTTATTGCTATAGCTTGATGGGTCCCACAGACGAAACATTGCCAATGG
Organism: Posidonia australis; assembly: GCA_024699735.1. Lineage (NCBI taxonomy): Eukaryota > Viridiplantae > Streptophyta > Magnoliopsida > Alismatales > Posidoniaceae > Posidonia > Posidonia australis. The sequence goes on along the minus strand of JAMKQA010009262.1, from coordinate 1,822 downwards.
TCGCTAGAGCTTGTTTTGCTCGGTGTGGTCACTATGCTCGACCTACCAAGCAAGCTCTCCAATTGCCAATGCTTTGCTTACTGAGTTACCTCCTGGTAGGCAAAATTTGTACATAGTAATGAGCTTTTTTGGGTAAATGTCAGAAATGAATAGGGATAAAATAGGAAAATCAAATTCGAGTTAGGGGTTGCTTCGCTAGAAGTTGAAAAAATGAACATAGAACATATGGTCCTGAAGCTATGACTTCTGTGGGAAGTGTAATGGAGATACTCTACTAGGAACTACTTTTAATAACTTTCAACTCTCCAAAAGCTATCTCAAATGGACCTTAAGGGGACGTTTGGTTTAGCTTTTGTAAACTAGACATAAGAATCCAATTTTTTAAGAAGAGTTTTTAAATTAAGATTTTTGTAGATAAATCTGGTTTGGTATTTTATTTTTTGACTTAGCTTCGTGATACTTGATAACTATTTAAATGATGAAGATATCTTTTTTTTATTTTTTGACAATGGCCATGACAAACATCAATTGTGGTCAAAGTCCATAGGTGGCTGGCGGTGGCGACGGTGACGGGTTTATTGAAAATGACATCTAATTTAGGTTTTAATGTCAATAACACAATTGTAAATATCAACTAGTTAATCGGCTAGTAATATTCAATACATGTCGACAATAATATAACCATACATGGGAATCAAAATCTGACATTTTTGTTAGTTGTGAGATTTCAAACTAAATGTTGTTTTAAAATTTTTGTGCTAATCTTTGGAAACCGACGTTCGGGCAGAAACAAGGATTTTAAAATATATTTATTTCAACTTTGAAGAGAAAAATAACTTTCTACCAGAAGCTTAAAAGCTGAACCAAATGCCGCCTTAAGAGTTACATGGTTGATTTAGAGAAAGACACAAACTAATGGTCGTAAAGAACCACTGACCCCCGCCAATAGTTCACCGGCAGCTGTTGTTGTCACAGTCCTACTTGCTGCGCACGACGTCCTCAGCCCCGGCCGGCCCAGCCCCCAGCTGTACCAATTATTCCCCTCGATCTCTTCTTTATATTCTTCTTCCTCCCGTTCACAACACCATGCTCGATCTCCACCACCACCTGTAGTACGTTCTTCATAAGAAGAAGATGACGACGACGACGACGACGACGACGACGACTTCTTCTTCTTCTTCTTGGGCTCTGAGCAGATTTGTCTTGCTAACTTTTGCGGTGGCCTGTTGTTTCCTACCGGAAATTGCCCATGCGGTCGGTAACTTCTACGCTGACTTCAACATCACATGGGGCGCCGACAAGGTGATGGTATTCGACGACGGCATGTCCCTCACCATGTCCCTCGACAACACCTCCGGCTGCGCCTTCGTCACCCACGACGAGTTCCTCTTCGGACAGATCGATATGCAGATGAAGCTCGTCCCCGGCAACTCCGCTGGCACCGTCACCACTTTATACGTACGTAAAAAATCAACAATTATCTACACACACACACACACACACACACACAATAGTATGTCGATAATTTTGGGTCATGCGATATCATAATTTTGCAGCTTTCGGCGTTGGGGGAGAGGCACGACGAGATCGACTTCGAGTTCTTGGGGAACCTCACCGGCGAACCATACACTGTCCACACCAACATCTTCACGCAGGGGAAGGGGGACAAGGAAATGCAGTTCCACCTCTGGTTTGACCCCACGTCGGACTTCCACACGTACACCATCCTCTGGAATCCGCAAAATGTCATGTAAGTATCAACTGCACCATGCATAGCCAACTTTCTAGCTAATTCTGCAATTCATCTTGCCTTTTTTTTTTT
>JAMKQA010009261.1:0-25889 GCA_024699735.1 Posidonia australis | reverse complement strand
GTTGTTATGGTGGAGTGGGAAGTTGTTATAGGTTGTTAGGGTTTGAAATTATGGTTTAGGGTTTGACTTAGGGTTTTGGGTTTGATTTAGGTTTTAGGATTTGATTTAAGGTTTTAGTTGGGGTTTTGAATTAGGTTTGGGGCTTGATTTAGGGTTTTGAGTTAAGTTTTGAATTAATTTTAGGGTTTTGAATCAATTCTAGGGTTTTGGACTAATTCTAGGGCTTTGGGTTATGCTTTGAATTAATTTTCGAGTTTTGAATCAATTCTAGGGTTTCGGATTAATTCTAGGGTTTTAGGTTATGTTTTGAATTAATTTTAGGGTTTTGAATCAATTCTAGGGTTTTGGATTAATTCTAGGGTTTTGGATTATGTTTTGAATTAATTTTAGGGTTTTGAATCAATTCTTGGGTTTTGGATTAATTCTATGGTTTTGGATTATGTTTTGAATTAATTTTATGGTTTTGAATCAATTCTAGGGTTTTTGATTAATTTTAGGCTTTTGGATTATGTTTTGAACTAATTTTAGGATTTTTGAATCAATTCTATAGTTTTGGATTAATTCTATGGTTTTGGATTATGTTTTGAATTAATTTTAGGGTTTGGAATCAATTCTAGGGTTTTGGATTAGATTTAGATTACGTTTTGAATTAATTTTAGGGTTTTGGATTAAGTTTTTGATTTGGTTTAACATTTTGAATTTGATTTAGGTTAGTTTTAGGGTTTAAGGTCCAATTGCAAGCCTATGGGGTGTCTAGACGGTAGGTCTATGATGATCTACATCTCTGCACCTTGCCTTTCCTTGACAAAGCATCGCATGCCTGCTCTGAGACCATTGCACACCCTCAAGTGACATTCGTCATCTCTTGTGGTTGCTCGATTCAATACCACGGGCATCTGTTATAACCTGTATCTCTCGAGCTACCTCCTTGTTTCCTTCTTATGTTATCCTTCTTCGATACCAGGGGCATCTCGGCTACTCTTTGGTATCACTTCACCCTTCCTTAGGCTGGCAACCCAAATTGTCATGAGAATCGTCTTTGACCGTCGTCATGCCTTCAGGTATGGTATTCTCGTTTCCCTTTCTCCGTCCCCAGTGCCATGTCTGCCAACTTTTCACCACTTCCTCGTGATTGCCAGGTTCATTGGCTTGCTATCTCCCCTCAATATCCGAGGCATCTTAGCTACCTTTTGGTATCGTCTCGCCCTTCTGTGGGCTGGCAACCCTAACTGTCAGGGGAATCGTCTTCAAACCTTTATCACACTCTTAGGTGTGTCATTCCCGTTACTTACCACCATCTCTCCCTTGATACCAGGGGCATCTTAGTTGTCCTTTGGTATCATCTCACCTCCTATCATCGGGCTGATAGGCCTAACTATCCGTTGTTGAGTCCGTTAATTTATCATCGGACTGATAGCCCCAACTATTCGATGAAGTGTCCGTCAAATTATCATTGGGCTGATAACGCCAACTATCCGGTGATAATTTCGTCAATTTATCATCGGGCTGATAACCCCAACTATCTGGTAATGAATCCGTCAACTTATCATCAGGCTGATAGCCCTAACTATCTGGTGATGAGTCCGTCAACTTATCGTTGGGCTAATAATCCTCATTATCCAATGATAAGTACGTCAACTTATCATGCTCATAGCATAGGTTCAGCATTTCTTTCCACCTCATGTCATTGCATTACATTAGCATCACATCAACACTGCTGGAACATCTCCATTTAACATCATAACATCATTCAACTTTCACATCCAACACTGCCCCACACAAGGTACTTGGCATGTCCTCCACAGCATTGCACGCCAATGACTTGTCCTCGGCTTCGCCTGCTCGATGTGGCATGCTTCGCACCAAGTTCGCAACCATTTATGACGTTAGCTGCATACCACCTTGCATGCATCATCACCTCATCTAGCATTGCATCCCGCACAACATGTTTAGTATGCCTCCCGTAGCATTGGGCATCAGTGATTCGTCTTTGGCGTCGCCTGCTTGGTTGGGTTTGTTCTGCATCACGTGCCTCATTGCATTCATCGTCCCTGGCAACCCTTGTACTCATCTTAGCAATTGACTTGCCTGGTCACCATTCCTTTTTCGACTTGACAAGTCCAATAACTTGTCAGCTCTCCCCTTTCTTTTTTGGCCTGACAAGTCCAATAACTTGTCAGCTCTCCCTTTTATTTGTTGGCCCGACGAGTCTGATAACTCTTCAGCTCTCCCCTTTCTTGAAGGCTCCTAGTTACCTGTTTGAACACGAATGGCGACTAGGTTCTATCTTGCCATCCTCTTGCATGCATCTACATAGCATCCGCACCGCATATTTAGCATTTCCATTGGCATCGTGTAGAGCTACGTATATCCCTAGCAGGGCTCAGCACGCGTATTTGCAATCCAGTAGTGTTTTGCATCCGTGTGCATCATCTACATCAGCTTTGCAAGGGACCACATGTGTCCTTGGTGGAGCTTCGCACGGTCTGGCGAATGCCTAAGACTATCATCCTCCACACACCTCATCATGCATCATCACTCCATCGACATCACAATGCTTAGCATGCCTCCCGTAGCATTGAGCGCCAAAGACTTGTCCTCTGCACTGACTTCTCGGTTTGGTATGCTTCGCATCGCCTGCCTAACATTGTATGCATCATTTTTTCAACCTCACCACCAGCATTGCATATTTAACACGCACTCGCATTAGCATCGTGCGAAGCTCCATGTATTCCTAGCAAAGCTCAATGCACACCAGCATTAGCATCAGCATGCATCATTCATATCACACTTAGGATTCCACCATAGTTTAGTGCCTGCATCTGCATTCCGGAAATGGGTCATTCCATTCAGTGTATCTACCAATTGAGTGACTTAGTGCCAATAGCAAACACCACCCTCCTGCAGGCTGCTAAATGGTGTGTCTTTTGTCAACCCTGAGCATCGATTTCAGTTCCTTACATCCCTCAACCTCACTCAGGGTGGGACATCTGTAGACACCCCATTTTGGCAACAACTCATGATGAATTCCTCTAGGAGAACACACTCTGACAGCAACAAAGCACTTCCTTCCATTTTATCCCAAACTAACCCAACACTTAAACCAACCCAAACACTCTAAACATTGACCCAAAAACCCTAAACACCAAGCCCAACACCAAAATCCAACCTATGTGCTCTATCCTAGTGGGATGCATAGCCCAATTGCATGGCCTAATCGCACGTCATGGATGTGCATCGTGGATATAGGCATTGAAAATGTCGCTTTACTGTATGCCCGTGGGCGATGAGGAAAATCGTGAAAATAAGAATACTCAAAAAGCGTCACATAAAATAGCAAAAACTTAAGAAATCCGAGAAAATCAAATTGGGGAAAACAATCCTCATTTGGGACAATATTGGCATTGTTAAACCAGTTAATGTACACCCTCAGGCGATGGAAAATCAAATGAAATCAGAATCGTAAAAGTCGGAAGAAACTGGGAAACGATAGGAAAAACAAGTTTGAAATGGGTTAGAAATGCGTGCATGATGCAAGGAAGAAGGCACAAGAAAATATGCATGAAAGAGTGCAACAAAATGTGCAAAATGCATGTGTGAGTGTAAAAATGTAAATTCTAGGAGCTTTTGTGGAAAATATCCAAATTCTAAATGAAAACTGAAATTCTAAGGCAAAATCATCAAAAATACATAGGAAATCCTATTTTATGTAATTTTGAAGAAATCTGAGGTCAAATGTGTAAAACTATGCAGTTTTGGTCAAATTCAAGATTCCTACGGTTCAATGTGCAATTTTGCTAGTATAACATGTGTTTAATGCAATTTTGAAGAAATTCAGGGTCAAAAGTGCAAGAAAATGGTCTTAAGTTTGAAATCAGGAAATTCAGGGACTGACATGCAAATTTGTCCTAGAAAACATGCATTCGATGAGAAATCAGTGAAATTCAGGGGCTAAAATGCAATTCAGGTCACATTTGTGTAAATATTTGAATTCTCAAGGTTTAACTTGCAATTTTGACAGAAAAACATGCATTCAAAACTATTTTAGCAAAGTTCAGGGTTTATTATGCAAAATACTGGACTTAATTGCATGGAAAGAAACTTAAAGGGTTTATGTCAAATTTTAAAGTATGGAAAACATTAACAAGAACTTTCAGGGGTTCCTATGTAATATTTCAGAACAAAAATTATTAAAAGGATTGAGAAAATCAAATGCACGGACCTAGGTGTAAGAAAAAGGACCTATTTGTAAGAAAAGAGGGACCATAGTGTAATAAAAGAAAGGTTTAGAAGTTTATTAAAAGACAATTTATTTTTATTATTTATTTATAAAAAAGAAGAAACAGCGGACGCCAGCAACGAAGTTCCTCTGTCGACGACCACTTGAGGGCATCCCGATGCCTAATCGCTCATCAGGCTCCACCGGGAGCAAGAGGAAACGGAGTGGATGAAATCCAATGGTCTAGATCTTGGCTTCGATGGTTGGAGTTGGCCTCCCACCTCCTGCACCGTCAACGCAACTCTGACGACGGCGCTGTGGAAGATAGTGGTTCCAAAGGGCTGTGGCACGGTGCTCAGGGCTCATGGAGGCTTGGAGACACTAAGAGGATGATCTTCCATCATCCAACAGTAAGAATGGTTGCGATCCTCTTGATCTTGGGTTCTGCCTACCGTCGCCGTCGTCTTCTTCGGTGAGCATGGCTGCGGGAGTGGTCCAGGGCGCGAAGCTTGACTTTGATTTCTCTAGAGTGCTAGGGGAGCATCGGGGAATATTTTTGGAGGCTTGGAGAGGCGCGACGGAGCTGGAGGCGCTCGATCGTGTAGCACTGTTCATTGTCTTCCCCTGCAACGACGAGATGTTGTGATTCCGTTGAGCTTCCACTGGTGCCTTTCACTGCGACTGAAGCAGAGTTTCGATGGGTGGAGAAGCAAGCGGAGGGCCAAGGGGAGAGGTTTGAGCACCCTAGGGCACGAATCGACCACTGGATTTGTGCCCCTACCTCTGACACCAGAGAATAGCTCAGATGACGCCTAAAGCCACGATTCTAGCCAGGGAAGACCTCTAACTCTATTGGAATCGACCAGGGAAGGAAGAGGGAGACCTAGGAGATTATTCTGGAAGGAAATTGAGGTGTGTGGAGGGCATACCTAGTCTGGCAGTGGAGTTGGCTGTCGGAGCTCACAGGAGATGGCTTGAAACTCAGATTTTTCTCGTCCCTGAGCTTCCTCTTTGCTCCTAGACCTCTCTGGTTGCTCTGGTTGGGAGGAAAAAGCTTGTGGGCTCTCCTCTAAAATTTGCAACCTCCCTTTCTCACTTGCAATTGGGGGGTATTTATAGGCTTGCCATGGTTGTTATAAGTTGTTGTGGTTAGTTAGAAGCTGTTGGAAGTTGTTACAAGTTGTTATGAGGAAGGTGGGAAGTAGTTAGGGTTTGTTTAGGTGGTTAGAGGTTGTTATAGGTAGTTATGATAAAGGTGGGAAGTAGCTAGGGTTTGTTTAGGCGGTTAGAGGTTGTTATAGGTGATTATTATGAAGGTGGGATGTGGTTAGGTTTTAGGGTTTGAAATTAGGGTTTGGGGTTTCACTTAGGGTTTAAGGATTGACTTAGAGTTTGACCCAGGGTTTAGGGTTTTTTAGGATTTGAGCTACGGTTTAGGGTTTAACCAAGGGTTTAGGGTTTGGATCAGGTTTTTGAGTTTGGATTAGGGTTTAACCTATGGTTTAGGGTTTGGATTAGGATTTGAGTTTGGTTTTGGATTTAACCTAAAGTTTGGGGTTTTGAGTTAGATTTTTGAATTTGATTTAGGTTAGTTTTAGGATTTAAGGGCCCACTACTAGCATATGGGGTGTCTACTAATGCCCTCCCTTAGCGAGGTCAGAGGACGAATGGAACAGAGACCGATGCTCAGTGTTGACAGAGACTGCAAGAAAGAGATCAGGAGGAGGAGATTGCTGCCCGGAGTCGACAAAGATGCCGTGCCCGAAGCTGCAAGAAAGAATTAGCCACTGGCAACCAGCTACCAGTCGATGAAACCACCAGAAGTCATGGCCTACCACCCAGAACGCCACAGACGAAGTTGAAATTACAGAAACCAATACTAATGACAAATGCTGGCAAGTTGACGACCAATCATCTCTTAAAAGACATGCCTGTTTATCACACTTGTCGAGAAAAAAACAAGGGACAAGACTCACTGTGCTTGCCGACTGAAAAGTGACTGGCCACGGAAGTCATCTGGGTAGTTCGGGCTACTAGCCTTAAAGGAGGGAAGGAACAAGGCAAATGGGGAATCCATCGGGCACCACAAGTATTGCCTGGGTAGTTCGAAATACCAGCCTATGAGTGAGTTGACACAATATCTAAAGAAAACACCTAGTAAAAGAAGACAAAGTAGAAAAACAAATCAGCCAAACGAGAAGTAGTCAGTGCTGGTTCAGAAGAACGACAAACAAACACATCATCCGAGAAGCAGGCGGTGATGGTTCGAAATCCTGGAAAGCGAACACAACAACCGACAGTCAGTCGGTGACGGTTCGGAAGGAGGATAAACGAATACATCATTCGAGAAGTAGGCGGTGATGGTTTAGAAATCTGAAAAGTGAACACCCTAATCTAGAGGCAATCAATGGCAGTCCAGAAAGAGGACAACCGAACACAACATCCGAGAAGCAGTAAGTGATGGTACGGAATTCCGAAAAGCGAACACACCAATCGAGAGTCAGTCGGTGATGGTTAGAAAAGAGGATAAAAGAATACATCATTCGAGAAGCAGGTGGTGATGGATCGGAAATCTGAAAAGCGAAAATGCCAACCGAGAGGTAGTCTGTGACGTTCCAGAAGGAGGATAAACGAACACATCATCCGAGAAGCAGTAAGTGATGGTACGAAATTCTGAAAAGCGAACACACCAACTGAGAGGTAGTTGGTGATGGTTAAAAAAGAGGACAAAAGAATACAACATTCGAGAAGCAGGTGGTGATGGATCGGAAATCTGAAAAGCGAAAACGCCAACCGAGAGGTAGTCCGTGACGGTCCAAAAGGAGGAGAAACGAACACATCATTCGAGAAGCAGTAAGTGATGGTAAGGAATTATGAAAAGCGAACACACCAACCGAGAGGCAGTCGGTGATAGTTAAAAAAGAGGATAAAAGAATACATCATTCGAGAAGCAGGTGGTGATGGATCGGAAATCCGAAATGTGAAAATGCCAACCGAGAGGCAGTCCGTGACGGTCCAGAAGGAGGATAAACTAACACATCATCCGAGAAGAAGGTGGTGATGGTTCGGAAATCCGAAAAGCGAGCACACCAAATGAGAGGCAGTCGGTGACGGTCCAGAAGGAGGACAACTGAACACATCATCCTAGAAGCAGGCGGTGATGGTTTGGGAAATCGAAATGCGAACTCGCTAACTGAGAGGCAGTCGGTGACAGTTCAGAAGGAGGATAAACAAACACATCATCCGAGAGGCAGGCGGTGATGGTTCGGAAATCCAAAAAGCAAACATGGCAACCGGGAGGTTGTCAGTGACGATTCAGAAGGTGGATAAACGAACACATCATCCGAGAAGCAAGGAGTGATGGTTCGGAAATTAGAAAAGCGAACACATCAACCGAGAGGCAGTCGGTGACTATCCAGAAGGAGGATAAACGAACACATCATCCGAGAAACAGACAGTGATGGCTCGAAAATTCGAAAAGCGAACACGCCAACCGAGAGGCAGTCGGTGATGATCCAGGATGAGGATAAATGGACACATCATCCAAGAAGCAGGCAGTGATGGTTAAGAAATCCGGAAAGCAAACATGCAAACGGAGAGGCAGTCAGTGACGGTACGGAATGAGGACAACCGAACACATCATCTGAGAAGCAGGTGGTGATGTTTCGGAAACCCAAAAAGCGAACACGCTAACCGAGAGGCAATAAGTGATGGTCTAGAAGGAGGACAACCGAACTCAACATTCGAGAAGTAGGAGGAGATGGTTCAGAAATCTGAAAAGCAAACACGCCAACCGAGAGGCAGTTGGTGATTGTCCAAACGGAGGACAACCAAACACATCATCCGAGAAGCAAGCAGTGATAGTTTGGAAACCTGAAAAGTGAACACGCCAACCGAGAGGGAGTCAATGATGATTCAGAATGAGGAAAAACGAACACATCATCCGAGAAGCAGGCGGTGATGGTTCGGAAATCCGAAATGCGAATACACCAACCAAGAGGTAGTCAGTGATGGTCTGAAAGGAGGACAACCGAACACATTATCCGAGAAGCAGGCGTCCATGGTTCGGAAACCCGAAAAGTGAACACGCCAACCGAGAGACAGTCGGTGATGGTTCGGAAGGAGGATAAACGAATACATCATTCGAGAAGCAGGCGGTGATGGTTCGAAATCCCGAATAATGAACACGTTAATTGAGAGGCAGTCAGTGACGGTTCAGAAGGAGGACAACCAAAAACATCATCCAAGAAGTAGGCAGTGATGGTTCGGAAATCCGAAAAGCGAACACGCCAACCGAGAGGCAGTCGGTGATGATTTAGAAGGTGTAAAAACATACAAATCATCCGAGAAGCAAGCGGTGATGGTTCAGAAATCAGAAAAGTGACCACAACAACCGAGAGGCAGTCGGTGATAGTCCAGAAGGAGGACAACCGAACACATCATCCGAGAAGCTAGTGGAGATGGTTCGGAAATCTGAAAAGCGAATATGCTAACTAAGAGGCAGTCGGTAATGGCTCAGTTGGAGGATAACCGAACACATCATCCGAGAAGTAGGCGGTGATGGTCTGGAAATCCAAAAAGCGAACACGCTAACCGAGAGGCAGTCGATCACGGTTCAGAAGGAGGACAACTGAACATATCATCCGAGAAATAGGCGGTGATAGTTCGAGAATCCGAAAAGCGAAAGCGCCAACCGAGAGGCAGTCCATGGCGGTCTAGAAGGAGGATAAACGAACACATCATCTCAGAAGTATTAGGTGATGGTACGAAATTCTGAAAAGCGAACACGCCAACCGAGAGGTAGTTAGTGAAGGTCCAAAATGAGGATAAAAGAATACGTCATCCAAGAAGTAGGTGGTGATGGTTCAGAAATCTGAAAAGTGAAAACGCCAACTGAGAGGTAGTCCGTGATGGTCCAAAAGGAGGATAAACAAATACATCATCTGAGAAGTAGGCGGTGATGGTTCGGAAATCCAAAAAGCGAGCACGCCAACCAAGAGGTAGTCAGTGACGGTCCAAAAGGAGGACAACCGAACACATCATCCGGGAAGCAAGCGGTGATGGTTCGGAAACCCGAAAATCGAACACGCCAACAAAGAGGTAGTCGGTGACGGTCTAGAAGGAGGGCAACCAAACACATCATCCGTGAAGCAGGCGGTGATGGCTCGAAAATCCAAAAAGCGAGCATGCCAATCGAGAGGTAGTTAGTGACGGTCCAAAAGGAGGACAACCAAACACATCATCCGGGAAGCAGGTGGTGATGGTTTGGAAACCCGAAAAGCGAACACGCCAATCGAGAGGCAGACAGTGACGATTCAGAAGGAGGATTAACGATCACATCATTCGAGAAGCAGGCGGTGACGGTTCGGAAATCAAAAAAGCAAACATGCCAACCAGGAGGCAGTCAGTGACGATTCAGAAGGAGGATAAACGAACACATCATCTAAGAAGCAGGCAGCGATGGTTCGGAATCTGAAAAGCAAACACATCAATCGAGAGGCAGTCGGTGACGGTCCAGAAGGAGGATAAACAAACACATCATCCAAGAAGTAGGCAGTGATGGCTAGAAAATCCGAAAAGCAAACACGCCAAGTGAGAGGTAGTCGGTGATGATCCAGGAAGAGGATAAATGAACACATCATCCAAGAAGCAGGCGGTGATGGTTCAGATATTTGAAAAGCGAACATGCTAACCGAGAAGCAGTCTGTGATGGTACAGAAGGAGGACAACCAAACACAACATCTAAGAAGCAGGTGGTGATGGTTCGGAAACCCAAGAAGCGAACATGCCAACAGAGAGGCAGTCAGTGATGGTCCAGGTGGAGGACAACCGAACTCAACATCCGAGAAGCAGGCAGTGATGGTTAGGAAATCATAAAAGAGAACACGCCAACCGAGAGGCAGTCGGTGACAGTCCAAAAGGAGGACAACCGAACACATTATCCGAGAAGTAGGCAGTGATAGTTCGGTAATCTGAAAAGCGAACACGCCAACCGAGAGGGAGTCGGTATCGATTCAGAATGAGGAGAAACGAACACATTGTCCGAGAAGCAGGTGGTGATGGTTCGAAAATCCGAAAAGCGAACGCACCAACCGAGAGGTAGTCAGTGACGGTTTGAAAGGAGGACAACCGAGCACATCATCCGAGAAGTAGGCGTCGATGTTTCGAAAACCCGAAAAGCGAACACGCCAATCGAGAGATAGTCGGTGACAGTCCAGAAAGAGGACAACCAAACACATCATCCGAGAAGCAGGCTATGATGGTTCGGAAAGCTGAAAAGCGAACACCCCAATCGAGAGGCAGACGGTGACGGTCCAGAAGGAGGACAACCAAAAACATCATACGAGAAGCAGGCAGTGATGGTTCAAAAATCCGAAAAGCGAACACGCCAACCGAGAGGCAATCAGTGACAGTTTAGAAGGTGGAAAAACATACACATCATCCAAGAAGTAGGCGGTGATGTTTATTAAATCAGAAAAGCGACCACAACAACCGAGAGGCAGTCAGCGACGGTCCAGACGGAGGACAATCGAACACATCATCCGAGAAGCAAGTGGAGATGGTTCGGAAATCCGAAAAGCAATCATGCCAACCGAGAGGCAGTCGGTGATGGCTCAGTTGGAGGATAAACGAACACATCATCCGAGAAGTAGGCAGTGATGGTTCGGAAATCCGAAAAGCAAACACACTAACCGAGAGGCAATCGGTGACGGTTTAGTAGGATGATAAACAAACACATCAGCTGAGAAGCAGGTGGTTATGGTTTGGAAATCTGAAAAGCGAACACGCCAACCGAGAGGCAGTCGGTGACGATCCCAAAGGAGCATAAACAAACACATCATCCAAGATGCAGGCAGTGTGGGTTTGGAAATCTGAAAACCGAACACGCCAACCGAGAGGCAGTTGGTGACGGTCCAGAAGGCGGACAACCCAACACATCATCCATGAAGCAAGCAATGATGGTTCGGAAATCGAAAAGTGAACACGCTAACCGAGAGGCAGTCTATGACGGTCCAAAAATAGGACAATCGAACACATCATCCGAGAAGCAGGCGGTGATGGTTCGGAAATCTGAAAAGCGAGCACGCCAATCGAGAAGCAGTTAGTGATAGTTTAGAAGGTGGAAAATTTTACACATCATCCGAGAAGAAGGTGGTGATGGTTCGGAAATTAGAAAAGCAAACACGACAACCGAGAGGCACTCGGTGACGGTCTAGATGGAGAACAACCAAACACATCTTCCGAGAAGTAGGCGGTGATGGTTCAAAAATCCATAAAGCGAACACACCAACCAAGAGGTAGTTGGTGATGGTTATGAAGGAGGATAAATGAACACATCATCCAAGAAGCAGGCTGTGAAAGCTCGGAAATCCGAAAAGCGAATACGCCAACCATGTGGCAGTCGGTGACGGTTCAGATGGAGGATAAACGAACACATCATTCGAGAAGCATGTGGTGATGGTTCGAAATCCGAAAAGCGAACACGTCAATCGAGAGGCAGTCGGTGATGGTCCAAAGCATGATAAACTAACACATCATCCGAGAAGTAGGCATGGATAGTTCGAAAATTCGAAAAGCAAACACGCCAACTGAGTGGCAGTCCGTGACGATCCAAAAGTAGGATAAACAAACACATCATCTGAGATGCAGCCGGTGATGGTTAGAAAATCAGAAAGGTGAACACGACAACCGAGAGGGAGTCAGTGACGATTCAGAGGGAGGAAAAATGAACACATCATCCGAGAAGCAGGCAGTGACGATCTAGAAGGAGGACAGCTGAACACATCATTCGAGAAGTAGGTAGTGATAGTTCAGAAATCTGAAAAGCGAACATGCCAACAGAGAGGGAGTCGGTGATGATTCAGATGGAGTAAAAGGAACACAACGTGCGAGAAGCAGGTGGTGATGGTTCGGAAATCCGAAAACCAAACACGCCAACCAAGAGGCAGTCAGTGACGGTCCAGAAGGATGATAAACGAACACATCATCTGAGAAGCACGCGGTGATGGTTCAGAAAATCAGAAGGCGAACACTCCAACCGAAAGGGAGTAGGTGACAGTTCCGTAGGAGGAAAAACGAACACATCATCCGAGAAGCAGGCAGTGATTGTTCGGAAATCCAAAATGCGAGCTCGCCAATCGAGGAGCAGTCGGTGACTATCCAGAAGGAGGACAATCGAACACATCATTCGAGAAGCAGGTGGTGATGGTTCGGAAATCTGAAAAGCTAACACGCCAACTGAGAGGCAGTCGGTGATGGTTTAGAAGGAGGAAAAGCAAACACGCCAATCGAGGGGCAGTCGGTGATGGTTTAGGAGGAGGATAAATGAACAAATCATCCAAGAAGCAAGCAGAGATGGTTCAGAAATCCGAAAAGCAAAAACGCCAACCGAGAGGCAGTCGGTGACGGTTCAGAAGGACGATAAACAAATACATCCGAGAAGTTGGCAATGATGTTTCGAAATTTCGAAAAGCAAACATACTAAACGAGAGGCAGTCGGTGACGGTCCAGAAGGAGGATAACGAACACATCATCCGAGAAGCAGGCAGTGATGGTTCGGAAACCCAAAAAGTGAACACGACAACCGAGAGACAGTCGATGATGGTCCAAAAGGAGGACAACCAATCACATCATCCGAGAAGTAGGAGGTGAAGGTTCAGAAACCAAAAATCGAACACGCCAGCCGAGAGACAGTCGGTGACGGTCCAGAATGACAACCAAACACGTCATCCTAGAAGCAGGTGGTGATAGTTCAGAAATCTGAAAATCAAACACGCCAACCGAGAGGGAGTCGGTGATGATTCAGAAGGTGGAAAAACGAACATATCATCCGAGAAGCAGGCAATGATGGTTCGGAAATCCGGAATGTGGACACGCCAACCGAGAGGCAGTCTATGACGGTCCAGAAGGAGGACAACTGAACACGTCATTCGAGAATCAAGCGGTGATGGTTCGGAAATCCAAAAAGCTACCACGCCAACCGAGAGGCATTCGGTGACGGTTCAAAAGGAGGATAAACAAACACATCATCCGAGAAGCAGGCGATGATGTATCAGAAATCCGAAAAGCAAAAATGCCAACCGAGAGGCAGTCGATGACGGTTTTGAAGGAGGATAAATGAACACATCATCCAAGAGGCAGGAGGAGATGGTTTGGAAATCTGAAAAGCAAACACGCCAATCGAGAGGCATTCTATGAAGGTCCAGATGGAGGATAAACGAACGCATCATCCGAGAAGCAGGTGGTGATGGTTCGGAAATCCAAAATGTGAAAATGCCAATCGGGAGGTAGTCGATGACGGTTCAGAAGGAGGATAAATGAACACATCTTCTGAGAAGCAGGTGGAGATGGTTCGGAAATTCAAAAAGCGAACATATCAACCAAGAGGCAGTCGGTGGCGATCCAGAAGGAGGAAAAACGAACTCATCATCTGAGAAGCTGGCAACGATGGCTCAAAATCCGAAAAGTGAACAAACCGATCAAGAGGCTGTCGGAGACGATCCAGAAGGAGGATAAACGAACACATCATCCAAGAAGCAGGTGGTGATGGTTCGAAAATCTGAAAAGCTAACTCGCCAATTGAGAGGCAGTCAATGACGGTTCTAAAGGATGAAGAGCAAACATGCCAACCGAGAGGCAGTCAGTGACATTCCAAAAAGAGGATAAACGAACACATCATCCGATAAGTAGGTGGTGATGGCTCAAAAATCTGAAAAGCAAACATGCCAACCAAGAGGCCGTCGGTGAGGGTTCCAAAGGAGGATAAACAAATACATCATTCGAGAAGCAAGCGGTGATGGTTCGGTAATTTGAAAAGCAAACACACCAACTGAGAGGCAATTAATGACGGTCCAGAGGAAGGATAAACGAACACATGATCCGAGAAGTAGGCGGTGATGGTTTCGAAAAGCGAACATGCCAACCAGGAGGCAGTTGATGACAGTTCAAAAGGAGGATAAACGAACACATCATCCGAGAAGTAGGCAGTGTGGGTTCGGAAATTCGATAAGTGAACACATCAACCGAGAGGTAGTCGGAGACAGTACAGATGGAGGATAAATGAACACATCATCCGAGAAGCAGGCAGTGATGGTTTGAAAATCCAAAAAGCGAACACGCCAACTGAGAGGCAATCGATGATGGTCCAAACGGAAGATAAACCAACACATCATCCAAGAAGCAGGAAGTGATGGTTCAAAAATCCGAAAAGCGAACACGCCAACCGAGATACAGTCGGTGAAGGTCCAGAAGGAGAACAACCGAACACATCATCCAAGAAGTAGGCATCGATGGTACAGAAATCTGAAATGCAAACAAGCAAACTGAGAGGCAGTCAGTGATGGTCCAAAAAGAGGATAAAATAATACATCATCCGAAAAGCAAGTGGTGATGGTTCGGAATTCCAAATAGCGAACTTGCCAACCGGGTGGCAGTCGATGACGATTTGGAAGGAGGATAAACGAACACATCAATTGAGAGGCAGGCAGTGATGGTTCGGAAATCTGAAAAACGAACACATCAACCGAGAGGCAGTCGGTGACGGTCCAAAAAGAGGATAAACAAACACATCATCCGAGAAGTAGGCAGTGATGGTTTGAAAATCCGAAAAGCGAACTCGCCAATCGAGAGGTGGTCGATGACGATCTAGGAGGAGGATAAATGAACACATCATCCAAGAAGTAGGCGGTGATGGTTGGGAAATCCGAAAAGCGAACACGCCAACGGAGAGGCAGTTGGTGACGATCCAGAAGGAGGACAACCGAACACATCATTCGAGAAGCTGGTAGTGATGGTTCGGAAATCTGAAAAGGTAATACGCCAACCGTGAGGCAGTTGGGGACGGTTCAGAAGGAGGTTAAACGATTACATCATCCGAGAGGTAGGCGATGATGGTTTAGTAATTCGAAAAGTGAACACGCTAACCGAGAGGCAGTCAATGACGGTTCAGAAGGAAGATAAACAAACACATCATCCGAGAAGCAGGCAATGATGGTTCGGAAATCTGATAAGCAAACACGCCAACCGAGAGGTAGTCAATGACGGTCCAAAAGGTGAATAAACGAACACGTCATCCGAGAAGCAGGCGATAATGGTTTGAAAATCCGAAAAGCGAACATGCCAACCGGGTGGCAGTCAGTGATGGTTCAAAAGGAGGATAAAAGAACACATCATCTAAGTAGGTGGTGATGGTTCAAAAATCTGAAAAGCAAACACATAAACCGAGAGGCAGTCGATGACGGTCTATAAGGAGGATAAACGAACACATCCTCCGAGAAGCAGGCAGTAATGGTTCGAAAATCCAATTAACGAACACACCAAACGTGAGGCAGTCGATGACGATCTAGAAGGAGGATAAACGAACACATCATCCAAGAAATAGGCGGTGTTGGTTCGAAAATTCGAAAAACAAACACACCAACCGAGAGGTAGTCAGTGACGGTACAGAAGGAGGATAATCGAACACATCATTCAAGAAGCAGGCGGTGATGGTTTGGAAACCCGAAAAGTCGACACCCCAACCTAGTGGTAGTCGGTGACGGTCCAGATGGTGGACAACCGAACACATCATTCAAGAAGCAGGCGGTGATGGTTCAGAAGTCCGAAAAGCGAACATGCGAACCGAGAGGCTGTCAGTGATGGTTCAAAAGGTGGAAAAATGAACACATCATCCGAGAAGTAGGTGGTGATGGTTCAGAAATCTGAAAAGCGAACACAACAACCAAGAGGCAGTCGGTGACGGTCCAGAAGGAGGACAACCAAACACATCATCCGAGAAGTAGGCGATGATGGTTCGTAAACCCGAAAAGCGAACACACCAACCGAGAGACTGTCGGTGATAGTTCAGAAGGAGGACAACCGGACTCATCATTTGAGAAGTAGGCGGTGATGGTTCGGAAATCCGAAAAGCTAACACGCCAAGAGGAGGATAAACGAACACATCATCCGAGAAGCAGGCAGTGATGGTTCGGAAATCTGAAAAGTGAACATGCCTACAGAGAGGCTGTAGATGACGGTTAGAAAGGCAAGATACCAAAAGGGCAAATGACACAATACCGATATCTGGGGAATAATACCAAAAGGCAGTTGACATGCCCCTGGTAATAGGAGATTAATACCAAAAGGCAGAAGACATGCCCTTGGTATCGAATAGCTATGGATGCTGCTGAAAGATAGGAATTGAAGAAAGCTGGGGGGCCCCAGATAACTGGTTTAGCCAACAGATGTTCGCCAAGGGGATCTTATTCAAGTACCAGTGTACCCTGGATTGTCGCCGCTGTGGGGAATATCAGTTGGAACAGTTGGGATTGTGTTGCATATGCCCAATGCCATTGCAAATTCAGAGTGTTTGTGACATGCCAACGATGCCCCAGATCTGATACTTGACTCGCTACAATGTCCTACTGTAGTTGTCGCTTTGTAGGAGCCACTATGTAATGAATGTCACTTCTCTATGAGAATGTGTACCTGACCATTGTTTGGACAATAATTCACACCAAGCGTTCTCAAAACAATCCTCCTTTCCACAAAGCAACTTACATGCCCCTGGTCGAAGGCTCTAGTTTAGTTACATAGTAAGTTGATGTTCTATCAGGCGCATGATATGTGACTTTCGACCAAAGTGCAGCTAACATGCCCCTAGTCGAAGGTACTGGTTCAATTACATTGTAGCTGGTGTTTTGTCAAGCACATGATATGTGACTTTTGACCAAAAAGCAGCTGAAATGCCCTTAGCTGAAGGTACTTGGTGAAAATCCTGTTGAAGAAGTCCATATGCAAACAAAACGAATTCATCGAAGCAAAACTATGATGATTATGACTATTGTGGTGGACTCTATTATTGTGAGCGATTTAGTTATTTAAGAATGACCTTTTTGTTTGATCAAGAAATGCATGTCTTGTTGATTAAGTGTGATTATGACTATTGTGGTGGACTCTATTATTGTGGTGGACTTAATTATTGTGAGTGATTTAGTTATTTAAGAATGACCTTTTTGTTTGATCAAGAAATGCATGTCTTGTTGATTAAGTGTGATTTTTGTTGCTTGTTTAATGAGTTCATTATCTAGATCGTTTGCTTGTTCAGCTCAACTGTTTGTTTGCCCTCAGTTAGGTTGGAAAGTTTTATGCCTGTTAGTGGAGGATGACACCTTCGACTCAGTTAACACTACAAAGATTCGCAAGTCATTGGTGGCTCTCATTGGGTAGTGGTGGCTCTCGCTGGGTAGTGGTGGCATGCGAACTCATTGTAAGGTAGTGTAATAAACCTGGCTCCATGCCAAACTCTTTATGGTCCTGCACCTGCTTTTTCTTTTTAATACCATTGACTTTTGTTTTACTCCCTCATAAACGTTTCATTCTAACCTTGACTTGGAGGTAATATGTGCCCAATCTATTTTGGAGGCATTTATTGTGAGAGGGTGGGTCAGTCCCTCAAAGGTGTGATTTTACTGAGTGCATACTCCAACTCCTCTCCAAGGTACGGTTAGGGTAGAGCTACAATGCACGCCTCTCACTCTTGGGCTGACTTCTGTCGTCGCCTTCTGTCTTCTATATTCTTTTATGCCCTTGTGAATGTATGTTTTCTTTTTCTGGCTCACACTCTCAATCACCCCTAACATTTTATCTCCCTCATTGAGGTGCAGGATCCTCGTGGAGCTTGGACATTTTGTCTGGCTTTGATGTTTAGTGGCTGCCTTGCTAGCTTGGTCGTCTAAGTAGTGACAACTAAGGAGGGATAATCCATTCTGACATAGGAAAGCTTTTCCAATTTTTCATCATTAGGCAGGATATTATTGACAAGCAAACTATTATTTTTAATTATTCTTAATGTTTTTCTGTTTTGTGTTTTTTTTCTTTTGTGCTTTTTCTATTATTTTTTATTTTTTTTGTGTTTTGGTATATGGTGATGAAAAAAGAAAACAAAGGGAACAAAGGAAAAGGATACAACTCCAGTCCTTGTTGTTGTTGTTTTGTCGATGCCATTGGGGTTCAAAGTAACTCCTAGCAGTGCCACTGGAAACCAGAATCAAGGCAAGTGTAATTAAAGCTATCAAAACTATTATTGGAACAGAGCCTGTCACTGTGAATGTTGAATCCGCTGGTGACATTAAGATTGTATCTCTATTGGAGTTGATATCTGCTGTGACAGCTGTCCCCTACTTGATCCAGGGTATTTGCACTTCCGGGGTTAGATCGGTGCATGGCAAACAAGCAAACTTTAGGTTAGACCCCCCACAGAAGAACAAGAACAAGAGTGGCACACGTGAGTGTCACCAGACAAAACTACGAAAAGACAAGAAGACAAATTAGGCTAAAGAAGAACTAGAACAAGAGCAACATATGTGAGTGCTGTCGGACAGAAGCTGAGAGAGGACAAACTAGGCAAATGAGGCTCAATGGATTCCCTAGGGAAGAACCGAGAGACAGAGGCTAGACCCCTGAAGTTCCAGTATCCTCGGAGCTTGACGGCTTAGACATGGTAAGGTTGGCTATTCTAGGGTGTGCACATGTGTATGCAAGCGTGTGTGTAGTTGTATGTGTGTGCTACTTCCTATGTGTTGACAGCAATGTCCCCATTGTCAATCAAATCCTGGACAACATTCCAAAGAGTAAAACACTTGTTTGTCGAATGTCCACGAGTGTGATAGAATTGGCAGAACAAGTTAGTCTTATACCACCTAGGAAGCAACATTGGGAAAGATGTGGCTCAATGAATGGTGCAACATTGGGAAAGATGTGGCTCAATGAATCTCCGAGTGGGGTGAAGTCACTTTCCTTTCAAAAAGGCTGCCCTTGCCGTTGTTGTTGCCCTTGCTGAACTGACACAACACGACATGTCGGCTCAACGGTGGTGTGTGGATGTGTAATGTGTGCTGACCTTGATGTAGGTGAGGATGGAGACATGGATGTGGGTACTACATCTCGTGTGTCAACAACAATAGTCCCACTATCGATCATATTCTGAACGACATCTTGCAGAGTGTGGCAATTATCAGTCAAGTACCCCGAGGCTCGGTGATAATTGTAGTATACGTTCGCATCGTACCACCAAGAGATCGAGTTGGTGGGGGGCACGGATCTGAGAGTCTCAAAAGTGACACAACATGAGGAAAAACAGCGCTCAGTGACTCACCTAATGGAGTGTAGTCACTTTCAACACGATAGCCTCGTTTCTCCTTAGGTTGTTGTCCTTGTTGAGCCGATGTAATGTGATGCACTGGCTTGATAGTGGGAGGTGTGCGCCTAGTGTGCAATGATGACCTATGTGTTGGGACCTGATCCTGACACTGAAGTGGGTTCTGAGTATGCTGTGTTGTGTGTGGTGTTGTGCGTGAGAGCAACAGTTGCGAGACTAGTACAGCTTCGGGCGACGGACTCGAGAAATGTTGTACTCTCGCACAACTAATGGGTTGATTCCTAAGTGACTGTGATGCATGCTGTGACCAATGTAGTTGTGATGCAGGAGGCAGAGATAACGCCCTTATTGTCGAAGCAGTGTGATGTTGGGGCGATGGTATGGGCGATAGTGTAGTGCACTGAGCCTACAATGCTATAGTGGTCTGCACTAGAACCTCAGATGTCGAAAGAGGAGAACTCTCAATAGGATCAAGAGAAACGGCCATGCGTTCGAACCCTCGGGCCAAAGCTCTCAAGTACTGAGCCTGTGTGGCCGAAGACCATCAAAAGATAGGTCAGAAGGCAAGAGCAGAGCAGAAATGGCCTCTAAATTAGATGAAATCGTAGTTGATTGAACTCCTAAAACAAGAGGGCTCAAGAGATAGGGCGCAGTTGGTAGAACTTTTGAGACCCGTGTGGTAGTCACCGCAATCGACTCTGTGACAGGCCCTAGATTGGCTTGTGTCTACCACTGTCCCGGAAGTGGAGATAAGGATCCTCTATGATTCCCAAAATAGGACGCACAAAGGGAAGAAGAAGTAGTCAAGGTGAGAGAAAGAGGATTTGAATGTGGATTGCCCTTTAAAACAATAACTGGAAGCTTGCGTGTCTACGGGGCCATGGCTAATCGCAAGCAGAATAAATCGAGCTGCGGAAAAATACAATTGCACGAGATCTAAGACAAGCTACTATTAAAAAGTGACCAATAGCTCGGAAACGGCAAGAGAAAACAACCACGGGAGGCTACCCACGACAGAGACACCCGAGCTCCTAGCTGAGGTCGTCGCAATAAGCTACCTGAGAAAACAGGTAAGAGAAACAGGCATTAGAAATTGAACAACGACGCACAGACAAATGTGAGTTATTAAAGTGGTATGCAATGACACATAATGCGGATGAATGTCCTAAAGTGCATTCTCTCATCATGCATGTCCCATATGGGGTTGACCACATAGGATGCACTCATGGGTTTGAGGTTTTGACTCTGGTTAGAAGAATATGGTTCCCATTCTAAATCCTGGCTAGAGCACATGTAGTGAACAAGTGGTGCGTTGGTGGCCTCGTCTCCTACAATAGCATGGAGTTGTACCCTCTACTAGCTCCGACATGACACCAGACAAGGGGGACAAACTAGCAACATGCCCTACGCCAAAGTTATAGAATGGGCTACTCGAATTGTCCTTCGCGAACTATGGGTGGACTTAGAGGAGAAGATGCATGCCCTATATGATCAATCATGCGATATGCTTTTGTGTCTTTTACTTGCGTTTTATTAAACCATAGGGAATTGTGAGCATTTGTCTCTAGTTATGCCTTATTATTTGTTTATCTGAGTTTGTGTGTTTTATTTTAACTAGATAGGGAGGCCAACATGACTCTACTCTCTTAGTCATGGCAAATACAAAATGGGGATAAAACACACTATCATGGCATCTAAACAGTCACTCAATGAAGCAAAAGGCATGAATATGACATGTGATAGTGTAGTGCTCAGCAAGTAAGTAGATAAAAGCAAGTATCTCAACAAAAAGCATGAATTAGGTCATGTGCATGTGCGGTGGCATAGCAATAGTGTAAAAAGGCACAAAAAGGCATGTTCAGTCAAATATGTACAAACAAACAGAACAAGCTAACAAGCACAAAGTATATAGACCAAAGACAAGTAAGAAAACCAAAACGAAAGCTAGAATATGGTTATCCCAAACGGAGTCGCTAGTTCCTATGACCATGCTAGTGGAACCCTACATGGCTCTCCTTACGGTGCGTGGAAGCACACGAGGAGTCCCGATATGGTCACGGTGAAGATGGTGAACCCGGTGAAGATGACTAGACTTGGAGACACCATAGAAAGATAAGAAAGGATAAGGAAAGGAGTCGCCACCTAGTCTTTTAATTGAAGGATGAGGAAAATCAAACATAAAGGAAAACCAAAAAGAAATCATGGTGAAGAAAACATGCATGCTCCGTGCCTAATGGATGTAGTGCATAAATCAATGCGGGCCAGAGAAAGGGTAAGGATTCTTGTTACGCATGGGGAAGGGGTTAGGCACCCCCATGCGCCTGAGGAAATCGGTCTTTCTAGGTTTCCTGCTTGCTAATGGTCTATTATGTGTATGCTTTCCTATTCTGAGTGCACATCCTAAGATGACTGGGAAAACATGCCTAATCAAAGAAATGACGAAGAGAAAATGAAAAATGATAATCCAAGGGACAAATGTAGGCATTGAAAATGCCTCTTTGCTGTACGCCCATGGGTGATAAAGGAAATCGTGAAAATTGAGAATATTCGGAACGCATCACGTAAAATAGTGGAAACTTAAGAAATCCAAGAAAATCAAATTAGGGAAAACAATCCTCATTCGGGGCAATGTCGGCATTGTTAAGCCTGTTAATGTACACCCTTGGGCGATGGAAAACCAAATCAATTCAGAATCGTAATAGTCGGAAGAAAACCAAGAAATAATGGGAAAAACTAGTTTGGAATGGGTTAGAAATGCATGCATGATGCAAGGAAGAAGGCACAAGAAAATATGCATGAAAAAGTGCAACAAAATGTGCAAAATGCATGTGTGAGTGTAAAAATGTAAATTCCAGGGGCAAAATTCCCAAAATCTGAATGAAACCTGGAATTCTAAGGCAATATCATCAAAAATACATAGGAAATCCCATTTTATGTAATTTTGAAGAAATCTGAGGTCAAATGTGTAAAACTATGCAGTTTTGGTCAAATTCAAGATTCCTAGGGTTCAATGTGCAATTTTGCCAGTAAAACATGTGTTTAATGCAATTTTGAAGAAATTCAGGGTCAAAAGTGCAAGAAAACAGTCTTAGTTTTGAAATCAAGAAATTCAGGGACTGACATGCAAATTTATCCTAGAAAACATGCATTCATTGAGAAATTAGTGAAATTCAGGTACTAAAATGCAATTCAGGTCACATTTGAGCAAATATTTGAATTCTCAGGGTTTAACTTGCAATTTTGATAGGAAAACATGCATTCAAAACTATTTTTTCAAAGTTCAGGGTTTATTATACAAAATACTAGACTTAAATGCATGGAAGGAAACTCAGAGGGTTTTAAAGCATGGAAAACATTAACAGGAACTTTCAGGGGTTCCTATGTAATATTTCAGAAGAACAATTATTAAAAGGATATAAAAAATCAAATGCAGGGACCTAGGTGTAAGAAAAAGGACCTATTTATAAGAAAAGAGGGACCTTAGTGTAATAAAAGAAAGGTTCAGAAGTTTATTAAAAGAAAATTTATTTTTATTATTTATTTTAGAAAAAGAAGTAACAGCGGTTGCTAGTGACGAAGTTCCACCGTAGACGACTGTCTGGGATGCTCCTCCGGGGCATCCCGATGGCTGATTGCTCATTAGGCTCCACCGGGAGCAAAAGGAGGAGGAGTGGAAGAGATCTAATGGTCTAGATCTTGGCTTCGATGGTTGGAGTTGGCCTCCCACCTCCCTCGCCGTCGACGCGACTCCGACGACGGCATTGAGGAAGATGGTGGTTCAAGAGGGTGTGGTGCGGCGTTCAGGGCTCATGGAGGCTTGGGGACACTGAGAGGATCATCTTCCATCATCTAGGAGCAAGAATGGTGTCAATCCTCTCGATCTTGGGTTCCGCCTGCCATTGCCGTCGTCTTCTCTAGTGAGTATGGTTGTCGGAGTGGTCCAGGGCATGAAGCTTGACTTTGATTGCTCTGGAGTGTTGGGGGCGCGTCGGGGAATGTTTTTGGAGGCTTGGAAAGGCATGGCGGAGCAGGAGGTGCTCGATCGTGCATCACTGTTCATTGTCTTCCTCGACGACGGCGAGACGTTATGATTCCGGCTAGCTTCCACTAGTGCCTTCCACAGCGACTGAAGTGGAGTTTTGACGGGTTGAGAAGCAAGAGGAGGTCAAAAGGGAGAGGTTCGAGCACCCTAGGGCACGAATCAACCACTGGATTCGTGCCCCCACCTCTATCGCTAGATAATACCTCTGGTGACGCCTGAAGCCTTGATTCCAACCAGGGAAGACCTCTGGCTCTATTGGAATCGACCGGGGAAGGAAGAGGGAGGCCTAGGAGATTATCCTGGAAGGAAATTGAGGTTTGTGGACGACATACCTTGTCTGGCAGTGGAGTTGGCCATCGGAGCTTGCTATAGGTCGCTAGAGCTCGTCGGAGATGGCTTGAAACTCATATTTTTCTCCTCCCCGAGCCTCCTCTTTGCTCTTGGACCTCTATGGTTGCTCTAGTTGGGAGGAAAAAGCTTTGGGGGCTCTCCTCTCAAATTTTCCAACCTCCCTTTCTCATTTACAAAGGGGGGTATTTATAGGCTTTCCATGGTTGTTATGGGTTGTTGTGGTTAGTTAAAAGCAATTAGAAGTTGTTACAAGTTGTTATGATGAAGGTGGGAAGTAGTTAGGGTTTGTTTAAGTGGTTAGAGGTTGTTATAGGTGGTTATGATGAAGGTGGGAAGTAGTTAGGGTTTGTTTAAGTGGTTGTGGTTGTTATAGGTGGTTATAATGAAGGTGGGAAGTGGTTAGGTTATTAGGGTTTGAAATTATGTTTTGGGGTCTGACTTAGGGTTTAAGGTTTGACTTACAGTATGACCTAGGGTTTAGGGTTTTTTAGGATTTAACCTAGGGTTTAGGATTTGGATTAGGGTTTTGAATTTGCTTTAGGGTTTATCTTATGGTTTAGGATTTGGATTAGGGTTTAACCTAAGGTTAGGGTTTTGAGTTTGGTTTAGCGTTTAACCTATGGTTTAGGGTTTGGATTAGGGTTTTGAGTTATATTTTTGAATTTTGAATTTGCTTTAGGTTAGTTTTAGGATTTAAGGTCCCACTGCAAGCGTATTGGGTGTCTACTGTATCATAAGCAAAATTACACTAATTACAGTAAAATTAAATAACTGTAACTATGGCTCACCTCTAGGAAACGACGTGCGGTTAGAAGCTCCTACTCCGGCACTGGAACTCGATTGCACACGATCTACACCTGAAAACCAAACAAAGCACGCGTGAGTGACATCTAAGTCACCCAGTACGTGCCCTAAACACACAAACAACAAAATCCTGCAAAAGCACCAAAAATTCAACTTTTAATTTATCAAACTTGGTTTTTATATGAAAATCCAATTTTAAAACATTATTTCCATTTTCCTTAGAAATCACTTTAGAATCTGTTTCTAGAACTATGCTTTTCTCAAAATTCACTTTCCTTTTCTTTTTAAAACATTTGGAAATTGTCTCCAAAACCATTTTTTCCTAAAACTTAGCTTTTCTCTCTTTTATACTTTTTCGAAACCTTTCTTATATTATGAGAAATCCACATTTTCGACCAGATCTAGCCTAAAACACAATGCCTCTCAAGCTCAAAACCAAAATCACAAACATTGACTGGTAATTGGTTAAAACACAATTCATATTCATTTCTAGGATTTTAGGACCATTCACAAGTCCAATCCTAGCCAAACCATTCCTTTTTCATTTTCTCGATATCACTTTCTTTTCTTTTTCATTTCCACATTACTTATTGATTTTACCTTGATCAGTGGTAACCAAGCACATAAGCAGTAGGTGAGGATACCATTTCCTCTACCTCCCTACACCGCTGTGGTGAAGTTCCTCGTGCGGGAGGACATCGCCCCCCACCCATTGGCCACAATTTCTTTTTATAAATGCATGGGGATAAGTCTTTATCAAACGTCCCATCGGTGACCTGAATAACTACATTCAATAACACAAGCTCAGCCTACACCATCGATGACCCAAACACCTAGGTCTCATATTCCTAGGCCCAACCTACACTATCACGAGCTTGGTGACCCGAACACCCAAGCCCATATACCCAGGCTCAGCCTACACCATCTCAAGCTCGACAACCACAGTCGTATCTAACAATTGGTTTCATTGGTCGTAGCTAACACCAACCCCCGTGGTTTCTCAACACATTATTAGTGTTTTATTTTCAAAACTCTTTAAGTTTTCCTTTTCAAAACCATTTTCATTTCATTCATTTTGTTGCAGGAACATATTCCAAGCAACACATGACCCTCTACTGGGATCCCAACTCAATTCATTTAAAACATGTTTTCAAATAATAAATTGGGACTCATGCCAAA
Source organism: Posidonia australis (assembly GCA_024699735.1). NCBI lineage: Eukaryota > Viridiplantae > Streptophyta > Magnoliopsida > Alismatales > Posidoniaceae > Posidonia > Posidonia australis. The sequence goes on along the minus strand of JAMKQA010009261.1, from coordinate 158 downwards.
AAAAAAACATTTAATCACTTTTATTCATTTTTAGGGTCTAAAACCCAAAACCATTCCCACACTTACTTATTTGGTTTTCATATTCCTCCATGTCCTTTACATGGAGAAAACACCATTAACACACGCTCATTGTCCAATTAAAACCTTTTATTTCCATT
>JAMKQA010009260.1:0-27123 GCA_024699735.1 Posidonia australis | reverse complement strand
GGGTATGTGCACATATGAGGTCATGGCAAACTGGCAAGTTTTAAGGTTAGACCCCCCCCCCCCCCCCCATAGGGGAACAAGAACCGGAGTAGTGCATATGAGTGGCACCGAACAGAATAGAGAAAAGACAAGAACAAACTAGGCAAATGGAACAAGAGCGGCATACACATGTGCTGCCAAACGAAGCAAGGAGAGTACAAGCTAGGGAAAAAGAAGAAGCTCGATGGATTCCCTGGGAAAAACTGGGAGAAAGGGGAAAACCCTAAGGTTCCAGTATCCTCGGAGCTTGCAGGCCCTAACACGGTAAGGTCGGCTATTCTTGGGTGTGCACGCGTGCATGCAAGTGGGTGTGCAAGTGTGTATGTGGGCTGCCTCCTGCGTGTTGACGACAATGCTCCCATTGTCAATCAAATTCTGGACAACATTCCGGAGAGTGTGACACCCATTTGTCGAATGCCCACGTACGCGATGGTATCGGCAAAACAAGTTTGCCTTATACCACTGAGGAAGCAGGTTCGGTGGTGGGTGAATCTCCGGTAGCTGGAGAAATGGCGCAACTTTAGGAAAGATGTCGCTCAGCGATTCTCCGAGTGGGGTGAGGTCTCTTTCCTTATGGCGAGGCCGCTTCTGCCGTGGTTGCTGCCCTTATTGAACCGACATATCAAAACATGTCGGTTCAACGGTGACATGTGGATGTGTAATGCGCACTGAACTAGATGCTGGTGATGCTAAAGATATGGGTGCAAGTGATATGCCTCATGTGGTAACAATGATAGTCCCACAGTCGATTAAAGTCTGTATGACATCCTGCAAAGTGAAGCATTTATTAGTCGAATGCCCCGAGGCTCGATGATAATCGTAGTATACGTTTGCGTCGTACCACCAAGGGAGTGGAGTCGGCGGGGGACACGGATCTGGGAGTCTCAGAAGCGACACAACCTGAGGAAAAACAACGCTCAGGGACTCGCCTAGTGGAGTGTAGTCACTTTCAACGTGACGACCTCGTTTCTTCTTAGGTTGCTGTCCTTGTTGAGTTGATGCGACGAGATGCACTGGCTCGATAGTGGGAGGTGTGCGCCTAATGTGCAGTGACGACCTACGTGTTGGAACCTGATCCTGATGCTGAAGTGAATTCTGGACATGCTATGTTGTGTGTGGTGTTGAGCGCGAGAGCAACAGTTGCGGCACCGAGACAACGCTGGGTGACGAACTCGAGAAATGTTGTACTCTCACGCAACCAATGGGTTGAATCCTAGGTGACTGTGATGCATGCTGTGAATAATGCAATTGTGGTGCAGGAGGCAAAGATAACGCCCCCATCGCCGGAGTAGTGAGATGCTGAGGTGATGGTATGGGCAACAAAGTAGTGGGGTGAGCCTGCAATACTATAGTGGTCTGCACTGGAACCTCAGTGGTCAAAAGAGGAGGACCCTCAACATGATCAAGAGAAAGGGCCATGTGCTCGAACTCTCGGGCCAAAGCCCTTAAGCATTGAGCCTGCGTGGCTGAAGACCTACCAAAAGATAGGTCAGAAGGCACGAGCGGAACAGGAACGGACCCTAAAATAGATGAATCCACAGCTCCTTGAACTCCTGAAACAGAAGGGCCCGAGGGATGAGATGCAGATGGCAGAACTTCTGGGACTCGCATGGTAGTCACCGTAGTTGAATCAGTGACGGGCCCTAAACAGACTTGTGTTTGCCGCTGTCCCGGAAGAGAAGATAATGATCCTCCTTGATTCCCAAATCGGCATGCACAGAGGGAAGGAGAAGCAGTCAAAGTCAGAGAAGGAGGACTCGAGTGTGTGGGACCCCCTTCAGAACAACAATCGAGGGCTTACGGGTCTACGAGGACATGGCTATCCGCAAGTGAAATAAAGGAGCTGTGGAAGAGGATAAACGCACGAGCTCTAAGATGAACCACAGTCGACAAGTGACCAATAGCTCAGAAAAGACAAGAGAACACAACCACGGGAAGACGCCCATGACGGAGACACCTGAGCTCCTAGCTGAGGACCTCGCAGCAAAGTACCTGAAAAAATAGGTAACAGAAACAGGTATCAGAACCTGGACAACGACGCAACGACGCAATGCGAGTTATTAGGGTTGCATGCCATGACTCACAATGCAGATGAATGTCCTAAAATGCACTCTCTCACCATGCATGTCCCATGTGAGGTTGATCACATGGGACGCACTCATGGGTTTTAGGCTTTTCGACTCTGGTCAGAAAGTAAGGTCCTTGCTCTAAATCCTGGCCAAAGCACAGGCAGTGAACGAGTGGTGTGTTGGTGGCCTCGTCTCCCGCAGTAGCATGGAGCTGTACCCTCTACTAGCACTGACACGACCCCAAAAAAGGGGGGACAAACTAGCAACACGTCCTACGCCAAAGCTATAGAACGGGCTGCTAGGATTGTCCTTCGCAAACTGTGGGTAGACCGAGAGGAGAAGACGCATGCTTTCTAAAATGATCATTCATGCGATATGCTTTTGTGTCTTTTACTTGTATTTTATTAAACCAGAGGGCATTATGAGCATTTGTCTATAGTTACACCTTATTAATTGCTCTGCTGAGTTTATGTGTTTTATTTTGACCAGATAGGGAGGCAAACAAGTCTCTACTCTCCTAATCATGGCAAACTTAAAAAGAAGGGGAAAAAACACACAAGCATGGCATCCAAGAGTCAAGCAAAAGGTGTAAACATGGCATGTGCTTGTGTTGTGCTCAAGTAGGTGAATAAAAGCAAGCATCGACAAACAAAAGCATGAACCAGATCATGTGCATATGTGGTGGCATAGCAACAATGTAAAGAAAGCGAAAAAGGCATGTTCAGTCAGATGTACAAGCAAATATCAAGCAAGCAAGCATAAAGCAAACAAACCAAAGACAAGTAGGGAAACTAGAACGAAAGCTACAATCTGGTTATCCCCAGCGGAGTCGCCAGTTCCTGTGACCATGCCGGTGGAACCCTTGGCGCGGTTCTTCACCTACTCCGGTGTGTGGAAACACATGGGGAGATCCGATACGGTCACGGCAAAAATGATGAATCCGGAAGAAGAGACAAGACTTAGAAACACCAAAGGGAAGACAAAAAGGATAAGGAAAGGAGTCGCCACCTAGTCATTTAATGGAAAGACGAGGAAAACCAAAACACACAAAAAGGCAGAAAGCAAACAAGATGCAAAGATGCATGTGTGATTCGTGCCTAATGGACAATGCACAAATGAATGCGGGCCATAGAAAGGGTAAGGATTCTGGTTACGCATGGGGAAGGGGTTAGGCACCCCCATGTGCCCAAGAAAACTCGATCTTTCTAGGTTTCCTACTGTCAATGGTCTGATGAATGAATGTATGCTTGCTTATTCTATATGCTCATGCATGAAGATGACTGAAACATGCCAAATCAAAGTAAAGAAGTGAAATGAAAGGAAAAAGCTAATCCGAGGGTCAAATGTAGGCATTGTTAATGCCACTTTACTGTACGCCCTTGGGCGATGAGCAAAATCGTGAAAATCGTGAAATTCTCGGAAAGTGTCTCACAAAACAGCGGAAATTGGGATAAATCCGAGAAAATCAAAAAGGGGAAAATAATCCTTGTTTCGGGACCATGTCGGCTTTGTAAGCCTTTTACTATACGTCCTCGGGCAATGGAAAACCAAGACAAGTGAAAACCACTGAAAGCTGAGGAAAACCCGGAAAACGAGGAGAAAACAAAGCTCGGAACAAAGCTAGAAAAGCCTGCAATGAGCAAGGAAGGAAAGACGGAAAAAACCGTGCAAAGTTGTGAAAAGTATGCAAAATGCAAGTGTGAGTGCAAATTCGAAAACTCCAAGGGTTTTTGTGCAAAAAGCCCAAATCCAAGGAAAACTGACACTCAGAAGCCCAAATCATCGAGAATACATAGGAAAATACATTCCATGCATGTATGAAGAAATCTAGGGTCAAATGTGCATCCCTAGTCAAAATGAAGTCCTCTAGGGGCTAAAATGCAATTTACCCACTAATGCATGCAATGCAAATAAATTCAGTAAAAATCAAGGTAAAAATGCAATAAAATGTCTCAAAAATGATCCAGGAAGTTTCAGGGGCAAAATGGTCATTTTCCCCTAAAAACAGGCAAACAAAACAATATCAATGAATACACAGGGGCTAAACTGCAAAAAAAACCTGCACACAAAGCATTCTAGGAAGTTCTGAAGAAATTCAGGGGCAAAAATGTAATTTTCATTGAAAGTAAGACATTCCAGAAGAAATCCAGTGAAATCAAAGGGCTAAAATGCAATTAAACCATGAAAACAAGCTTCTGGAATGTTTTAAAACAAAGTCAAGGAGTTTTATGCAATTTTCACAGCATAATAAGCCTTCTGGAAGTTTTCTGTAAAAGACAGGGGTCTAAATGCAATTTTTCCAGTGAAAACATGCTTCTGGAAAAGTTTCATGGTTTAACATGCAATTAAACCATGAAAAACAACTATCTAGAGAGTTTTGAAATATGCAAGAGCTTAAATGCAATTAAACTAGCAAAATAAAGCTTTCAGAAACATTTTTGAAAGTACAAGCGCTTATATTCAATTTTTACTGTAAAAATGAACTGTCAGAAACATTTTGAAGAAGATCAGGGACTCATATGCAATTTTCACAATAAAACGAATTGTGAGAATGATTTCATAAAAAATCTTGGGCTTAGCATGCAATTTTCTTGAAGCAAAACACATTTTGCAAACTCTAAGGGCTTTTATTAAAGTTTTAAACTCAGAAAACATTACTTTAAATGTTCAGGGTAAAACATGTAATATTTTTAGTTCAAACTTTATTCTAAACATTTTAGAAAAATGATTGCAGGACCTATATGTAATAAAAGGACCCAAAAGTAATTCTAGAAGGACCTATTTGCAAGAAAAACATAAACTCCAGATTTTATTCAAATAAATTGTTTTAAATGTCTTTTAAAATGAATGGTCGCCGGCGACGGAGCTCGCCGTCGCCAACCGTCGGAGGGGGGCAAACAAAGCCTTCCCATGGTCCGATCTTAGATCAAACTCCACGGGAAGCAAGAAGGAGAAAAGAGGAAGACATCCAACGGACTGGATGGGTGATCCAACCGCTGGAACGGCCTCCCCACCTACCTCGCCGTCGAGCTACTCCGGCGATGGCTACAGGGAAGATGGAGGCCTTCGGAGGCTGAGGAGCGGTGGTCCACGGGTCCTAGTGGCTGTGGGGCATTGAGAGGAACCTCCTCCCTTCCCTAGGAGCTGAGTGCAGCAGCGGAATGGCTCTGGCTGTTGACGGCGGTCGATCTTCGGCGAGGAAGGTTGCAGCGGCACTCTAACGGCAGTGGCGTGGATCTGGTGGCTCGAGAGTCTTCGCAGGAGGTGGTGGAGTGATCTGGGATGATCGGAGGTGCCCTGCGAGGCGGGAGGCACGCAGTCGATCTCTGGACTCCGTCGTCTTCTCCGGCGACAGCGGGATCCAGGCTGTTCTCCAGCGGGCGCAGTGCGGGCTTCTGGAGCGGCGGAGCGGTGAGGCACAGAGTGGAAAAGCTCCAGGGAGGCCAGAGGAGGAGGAGGGAAGACTCGGGGGTCCAGGACATGTCCTGGATTGCCCCCCCCCCCACCTCTGTCGCCGGAGTTTGGCGACGGCGGGGCATCGGAGAGTGATTCTGATCAGAGAACACCTTTGGATTGCCTGGAATCGCTCTAGAAAGAGAGGAAAAGACCTAGGGGCTATGAATTAAAGGCTGGAGAGGGATTCAGAGAACGTACTTGGTTGGAGGCAATCTGTCGGAACTCTGAGTTGCTCCTCGAGCTCAGGATTCTCCCTCTCGCTCCCTGCTCTCTCTGAATTCTCTCTGCTCTCCTTCTCGTGCGGTGGAAAAGTTCTGAATCCTCCTTTCCTGAAATGCTCTTTGCCTCCTTAATTTATAGGCCACTGGAACCCAACAAAAAAAAACTTCTAACAGAATGCTCTCCCCCACTCGTAACAGACTGGCCCACTCCTCTAACAAACCAGACGCTCCTCCTAACAGACTAACAAACACTCCCTAACCGCTGTCCCCTCCTGTCCCCTTGGCTGCCGGTAGGAGATCAACGGCGATCCAGAGGTTGCCGACGGCTGATCGGATGGCTGATCGGACGGCTGGGGCTACTCTGTGGCTTGCTGGATTAATGGCGAGGTGCTGGGCTGAACTCAGTAGGGGAGGATTTGAGGCTGAACCAGGAAAAATAGATAGGTGAAGAAGAAGATGGGTTCAATCAGGGAATTTATGAAGAATGTGAAATTTTGATTATTTAGTAGGAAAACTTAGGTAAATGTGGAAATTGACTTGATTTTGGAAGATGAGGAAGAAATAGGCTAAACTTTGGAGAATCAAGTAGGAGGAAATGTAGGTCAAGCCATTGTGGGCCTTGTGGCCCGCATGGGCCCAATTGGGTTTAGGTGGGCCCAAATGGGCTCAATCAAGTTGAATGAGTGTTAAATGGGTTTAGAATGGGCTTGTGGACCCAAACGGGCTCAGACTGGTTTAATGGGCCTATGTGGGCCATGTGGCCCTACATGGGCCCAATTAGGGCTGAATGGGTCCAAATAGGCTAAATGGGCTTCCATGAAGTCAAATAGGCATAGTCTTGTGGGCCCAAATGGGCTCAACTAGGGTTTAATGGGCCTAAGTGGGCCTTCATGGGCCCAATTGGTTCTCCATGAATTAATTGGCCTTGGTTAGAGCTCAGCCACCACATCTCCATCTTGAAAATCAGAAAATTGAGGTGTCTACAACGGGGATGCCATGTTAGTTATCTCTCAAGTTAATGGCAACTGGAGGACCAAAGACTTGAAATTAGTTTCATATCACAATCATCTTTTGAAGCTGATGGCCAAATTTGAAGAGATACTCTTTTCTTTCATGAACAGAGCTAAGAACGCATATGTAGATGCACTGGCACACTTGCATCCTTGTTGTCTATACTGGAGGATGATACGGTGAAAGTGTCGGTAACCTGCACAGATCAGCCGGCACACCACATGAGTGTAGAATAATTAGATTCCCCTACAGAGCTTTCTTGGTATCACGACATCAAGACTTATCTGGAAACTGGGAATCATCACCCAGATGCATCCGCGGCAGACAGGAAAACCATGGTCCGACTGGCCTCAAAGTATGTAGTCGGAGCAGGACACTTATACAGGAGATCCTACAATCTAATGCTTCTGCACTGTCTTGATATAAGAGAGGCCGATACAGTAATGTTACAAGTGCATGCTGGGACATGCGGGCCTCACATGAATGGAGTATTGCTGGCCAAGAAAATAATGTTACAAGGTTATTTCTGGTCAACCTTGGAGACAGACTGCTGCTAGTTTGTTTGAAGATGTCATAACTGTCAAATCCATGGCAACATTATTCATGCACCTCCACAGTAGCTCCACAGCATGTCGTCACCCTGGCCTTTCCCTACATGGGGAATGGACGTCATCGGAGCCATCCACCCAGTAGCTTTCAATGGACATCAATACATCTTTGTGGCCATTGATTATTTTACAAAATGGGTGGAGGCAGCCTCCTACAAGACAGTTACCACCGCTGTGACAGAGAAGTCCATCATGAATAACCTCATCACCCTGTATGGGGTCCCACACTCCATCATTTCTTATAATGGGACGAATTTCACAGCCAAAAAGGTTAAGGACTTCCTACAAGAATTCCATATCAGGCATCACAGGTCTTCCCCGTACCGCCCGCAGATGAACGGTGCAGTGGAATCCGCCAATAAGAATCTAACTAAGATTCTTAAAAAGATGGCGGAGATGCATAAGGATTGGCATGACAAGCTTCCATATGCTCTATGGGCTTATAGAACATCAGTCTGGACCTCAACAGGAGCGACTCCATATTCTCTGGTATACGGTATGGAGGCAGTCCTACCAGTAGAAGTGGAGATACAATCACTCAGAGTCCTAAAAGAAGCAAAGTTAGAAGAGGCAGAATAGATTGAGGATCGCCTTGTTCAACTGAACTTGATCGATGAGCATCGATTGCAAGCCATGCATCATGCACAATGCTATCAGAAGTGCATGGCCAAATCCTATCAAAGAAGGTTCGACCAAGAAGCTTTTTGCTAGGAGACCTGGTCTTGCGAGCAATACACCTCCCTGATGGTCGCGGCAAGTTCAGGCCTAATTGGTGTGGACCATTCGTGGTCAAGCAAGTCTACTTCGAAGGGGCTGTCATCTTTGAAAACATGGATTGCATCGAGCAATCGGAGCTAGTTAACTCCTGCTACTTGAAAAAGTACTATCAGTGATCACGAACAGTGTATCCTCACTTTGTGACACCAACACTTTCCTCCATGCATGCATAAATCCATGCTCTTCCTACATCCATGTAGCTCTACATCACAACACACTAATTCTCATGCAGAATATGCATATATAGGGTGCAGTTTGCTTGCATCAACACATGCAGGGATCTTAACCCGATGATGATAGGCGGAATAAGCCAGCCAATGTTGGGAATATGTAGCACCTCCTTAGGTAGATACTATTCAGGAACCTAGAGAGTGAGGGAGCCACCTTTCATTGTGAATTGGGTGAAGTATCCAAGCTCCTCAAGGACCCTACACCTCCCAAAGGGAGATAAAATGTTAAAGGTGAGAATGAAAGCGTGAGAAATGAAAAAAAAAAAATTATCTGTGAAAGGGCATAAAAGAATAAGAAGACAAAAGTCGTAGATAGAAGTCCGCCCTAAAGAGAGAGGCATGTCAGGTAGCCCTATCCCTCGAGTTTATCTTGGAGAGGAGTTGGAGTAAATACCTAGGAGGAATGTCCAAAAGGGCCTAGCCACCCCTTTAAACAAGCAGTAGCTCCCCATCATAAACCAGGTACCTATTACCTCTAAGCCAGGGATAGGGTGAGCCCACATGCCTATGAGGGAGAGAATAAAGAATAATTAAAATAAAAAGCAGGGGTATGGTCCAATGGGGTTTGGAATGGAGCCCAAAACACAGTGACCCATTTCCAGAGAGCCACCCAACAACTAGGGGCATGGATAGAGTCTCATGAGGTCTGGAGTTGCCATTCCTTTGTACTTGGCAATAGGCATCCCAACGCTGAGGGCACCAATAAGATCCAACAAATCATTTAGCATGCATGTATTTCTTCTTGTAAACATCATCCTAATAAACGTCGCAGAGTGTCATTTGGCTCTCTTGTCTTGAATGCGACAACGTCTTTCAATTCAAGAGAATCAATAGGACATCACCTAAACCAGGGGCATGTAAGCTGCTCTGGTTGGTTTGGGACCACTTATGTCAACCAGGGGCATGTCAGCTATCCTTTGGTTGGCCACATTGAGCCAGTACTTGACAAGGGGCATGAAAGCTGCTTAGATTGGTTAAGAGTCTTCCGTGTCAGCCAAGGGCATGTCAGCTGTCTTATGGTTAGACGCTTTGATCCGTGTTAGCCAAGGGCATGTTAGCTATCTTATGGTTAGACACTTTGATCCGTGTTAGCCAAGGGCATGTCAGCTGTCCTATGGTTAGACGCTTTGATCCATTTCGACCAGGGGTATGTCAACTGTCTTATGGTCACACACTTCAGACGGATGGGATCGAGGCATTCTTCCTTTGCCTTCGGGTCCTATTCGGATGGATGGGATCAAGGCATTTCTTTCGCCTTCAGGTCCTATCTGGACGGATGGGATCAAAGCATTTCTTTCGGCTTCGGGTCCTATCGGGACGGATGGGGTCGAGGCATTTCTTTCGCCTTCGGGTCCTATCCGGATGGATGGGATCAAGGCATTTCTTTTGCCTTCGGGTCCTATTTGGACGGATGGGATCAAGGCATTTCCTTTGCCTTTGGGTTCCTATCCGGACGGATGGGATCGAAGCTTTTCTTTCGCCTTCGGGTCCTATCCGGATGGATGGGATCGAGGCATTTCCCTTCGCCTTCTAGTTCCTATCCGGACTGATGGGATTGAGGCATTCTTCCTTTGCCGTCGGGTTCCTATCCGGATGGATGGGATCAAGGCATTTCTCTCACCTTCGAGTTCCTATCCAGACAGATGGGATCGAGGCATTCTTCCTTTGCCTTTGGGTCCTATCCAGACGAATGGGATCAAGGCATTTATTTTGCCTTCGAGTCCTATCCGGACGGATGGGATCGAAGCATTTCTTCACCTTCGGGTCCTATCCGGTCGGATGGGATCGAGGCATTTCTTTCGCCTTCAGGTCCTATCCAGACAGATGGGATCGAGGCTTTTTTTCCTCGCCTTCGAGTTCCTATCTGGACGGATGGGATCAAGGCATTTTTCCTCACCATCGAGTTCTTGTCTAGACGAATGGGATCGAGGCATTCTCCTCGCCTTCGGGTCCTATCCAGACTGATGGGATCGAAGCATTTTCCCTCGCCTTCGAGTTCCTGTCCGGATGGATGGGATCGAGGCATTCCCTTCGCCTTCGAGTTCCTATTCGGATGGATGGGATCGAGGCATTTCCTTCGCCTTCGAGTTCCTATCCGGATGGATGGGATCATGGCATTTCCCTCGCCTTCGAGTTCCTATCCGGAGAGATGGGATCGAGGCATTTTTCTCTCGCCTTCAGTTCCTATCCAGAAGGATGGGGATCGAGGCATTTCCTTCGCCTTTGAGTTCCTATCCGAACGGATGGGATCGAAGCATTTCTTTCGCCTTCGGTTCCTGTCTGGATGGATGGGATCAAGACTTTTCCCTCTCCTTCGAGTTCCGATCCGGACGGATGGGATCGAGGCATTTCCTTTGCCTTCGAGTTGCTATTCGGACAGATGGGATCGGGTCCTATCCGGACGGATGGGATTGAGGCATTTTCCTGGCCTTTGCAATCCTATCTAGACGGATGGGATCGGGTCCTATCTGGAAGGATGGGATTAAGGCATTTTCTTAGCCTTTGCGGTCCTATCCGGACGAATGGGATCGGGTCCTATCCGGACGGATGGGATTAAGGCATTTTCCTGGCCTTTGCAGTCCTATCCAGGCAGATGGGATCGAGTCCTATCCGGACAGATTGAATCAAGGCACCCTCTCCCGCCTTTGGGTCCTATCCGGATGGATGGAATCTAGGCCTCCCCTTTTCTCCTGTCTGGACTATTGGGTGTAGTCTAGATGTTCCCTTCCCCGGTTCGTTCGTCTGGACAAACCTCTGTGTCCCTCTGTTGTTTTGAGTGCTGCTCTGAATGGACGGTATCAAAGCAACGTTGTTTCTTCCTTCCTTCTGGGTTGGTAGCCTGAACTACCCAGATGACTTCCATGATCAGTCATTTCCCGGTCTGCAAGCACCGTGAGTCTTGTCCGGTGCTTTTCTCGACAAGTGCGATAACCAGTCATGTCTCTTAGGAGCTGATTGGTCGTCAGCTTGTCAATTCTTAGTGTTTGTTCCTCTGTTTAGCTTTGGCTGTGGTGGTGGGACCTCTGAGGCGGACCTCTGAGGCGGACCTCTGGTATGTACTCTGGCTAGTGGCTAATTGCCAGTGGTTAATTCTTGTATGTGGTTTCACGTGGGGTGTCTTTGTCAACCCTGAGCATCGATTTCTGTTCTACTCGTCCTCTGACCTCGCTCAGGGAGGGGCATTTATAGACACTCCAATTTTTGGATTTTGTAGGATGGAGATGTGGTGGCTGAGCTCTAACCCACATTAGGCCCATTTAATTCATGGAAGCCCACTTGGGCCCACAAGGCCCACATAGGCCCATTAAACCCTAATTGAGCTTACTTGGGCCCACAAGACTTGTTTAGGCCCATTTATCCTTTCTTGGGCCCATTCAATTCATTAAAGGTTCATATATCCCATTTAGGCCCATTTAGTCCCATTTGGGCTCATGGGGGCCCACAAGGCCCACATAGGCCCATTAAGCCCAATTGAGTCCACCTTGGCCCCAAAGCCTATGAAGGCCCACGATAAACAATTCAGCCCATTTCTTTTCTCCTCATTTCATTCTTACCCAACACTCATTTCTTCTTCTCTAATTTCATAATATTTTCTTCTTCAATTCACTGTTTTTACCAAAGTCACCTACACCCATTCTACTGATTTCTTTCAACCATGGAATTCACTCCTCCCCACGGATTTCACACAAGCTGAGCTCACACCTCATTGCTGAGCCCATCATCCAGCCCGAGCCCCGTTGATCCAGCACAAGCCAGACCAGCCAGTTGTCGGATGGGTCATCGGAGAAGCTCAGATCGCCATTCATCTTGTCGGCGAGCAAGAGACAAGAGGGAGCAGCAGGGGGGATAGTCGTTAGAGTGTGTTAGGCTATTACGGGGCCAGCTGGTGGGTCTGGTGGTTGGTTGTGGTTTCTGTTACGTGGAGGTGCCTCTTGTCGGAATGGTTCATCGAATTTCTACTCGCCTATAAAAGGGGAGGTAGAGGCAGTGAATTGAACACGGGACCATACGAGAGAAAGCTGAGAGCAAGGGAGAGAGGAGCAGAGTGACAGAGCCATCGCAGAGAGGAGCAACAACCATTTCCAAAGCTCCAGCGAGGTGCAGAGTTTCTCCAGGTCAGGTTAGCTTCCTTTAATCCCTCCTGGTCTTTAATTTTGGTCCTCTAGGTTCTCCTTCTCTTTCTGGGGCATTTCCAAGGGATCCAGAGTGATCCCTTGGCCAACGGAGCTCCGCCGTGCCCCACCGTCGCCACTCTCCGGCGACAGAGGTGGGGGGGGGGGCAATCTAGAGAGTCTCCTAGACCCTCGAGCCCTCTCTCCTCCTCCTCTGGTCTCCTTCAAGCCTCTCCGCCTCCTTGATCGCCTCCTTGATAGCCGGAGAAGATGACGAGATCTAGAGGAACCGCGCCAGCCACCAGCCCCTCACGCTGCCCCGGTCGTCCAGAAACGTCCCACGGCATGCCCCCGAGCTCCCGAAGCCACCAACAGCGTGAATTGAGCCTCGGACCGCCTCCGCAACCGCCGTCACCAGAGTGCCATCGTGATTGATCGGAGAACCCGCTCGAGTAGCCTATTTTACTGAGGATCGATAGGGAGCACTAGACTCAACGCTTCGAAGCTTCCAGAAGTTCCAGATCGCAGCGCCGTAGCCCCGAACGCCTCCAGCCACCTCTGGAACGTCGCTGGAGTAGCTCGACGGCAGGCGAAGTGGGGAGGTCGTTCCAGCCGCTGGATTGTCCATCCACTCTGTTGGATGTGCTCCTTTCCCCTTCTTCTTGCCTCCCGTGAAGTCTGATCTAAGATCAGACCACGGGAAGGCCTTGTTTGCCCCCTTCGGCGGTCGTTGGCAGCGAGCTCCATCGTCGGCGACCGTCTTTTCTTTTTTCATTTAAAAAATAATTTAAAACATTTTATTTTAATAAAATTCAAAAGTTTTGTTTTTCTTGCATTTAGGTCCTTCAAACCTTGCTCTTAGGTCCTTTTATTACATTTAGGTCCTTTTATCATTTTTCTTAAATCTTTTGAATAAAGTTTTAACTGAAAATATTACATGTTTTACCCAGAACAGTTAAAATAATGTTTTCTGAGTTTAAAACTTTAATAAAAGCCCTCTAGTTCTTTTAAAATGCTGTTTGCTTTAGACAAATTGCATAAAGGCCCCTGAGCTTTCTCAAATTCTTTCTGGAAGTTCATTTTTTCTGTAGAAATTGCATTGAAGCCCTTGTATTCTTTTAAATGTTCCAGAATGCATGTTTTTGCTAGGTAATTTGCATTTAAACCCCTGGACTTTGCAGAAACTTTCCATAATATTCATTTCTTTGGTTTATTTGCATTTAAACCCTTGAACTTGTTTTTAAAACTTTTCTGAAGCATGTTTTCCTAGGGTAAATTGCACTTTAACCCTCTGTCTTTATTGAAATTCTTCTGGATGCTTTGTTCTACTGGGCAATTTGTAGTTTAGCTCCTGTACTTCATTGATTTTACTCTGATTGCCTGTTTTCAAGGGTAAAATGACCATTTTGCCCCTGAATCTTCTAGGATCATTTTTGAGACATTTTTCTTGCATTTTTATCCTGATTTTATGCAAAATTGATTTAAATGCATGTTTAGGTGGTAAAATTGCATTCTAACCCCTAGGAAACTTCATTTTGACTAGGATTGCACATATTTGCACATTTAACCCTAGAATTCTTCATACTTGCATAGAATGTGTTTTCCTATGATTTTTTTGATGACTTGGGCTTCAGAACTTCAGTTTTCCTCAGAATTTGGGCTTTTTGCACAAACCCCCTAGACTTCTCACATTTGCATTTTGCATGGTTTTTCACATCTTTTTGCACAGATTTTCTTGTTTTTTCTTCCCAGCTTTGCGTATGTTTTCCTACCTTGTTTCTGGCTTGGTTTTCTCCTCGTTTCCCTGATTTATCCTGGTTTTCCATGTCTTTGACTTGATTTGGTTTTCCATCGCCTGAGAGCGTATATTAAAAGGCTTGTCAAAGCCGACATTGTCCCGTAATGAGGATTATTTTCCCCTTTTTGATTTTCTCAGATTTATCCTAATTTCTGTTGATTTGTGAGAGGCTTTCCAAGAATTTCTCGATTTTCACGATTTTCCTCATCGCTTAAGGGCGTACAGTAAAGCGGCATTCTCAATGCCTACATTTGTCCCTTGGATTAACTTTTTCCCTTTATTTCACTTCTTTACTTTGATTTGGCATGTTTTTAGTCATCTTCATGCATGAGCATATAGAATAAGGAAGCATACATTCAGCAGACCATTGACAGTAGGAAAACCTAGAAAGACCGAGTTTTCTCTGGCACATGGGGGTGCCTAACCCCTTCTCCATGCGTAACCAAAATCCTTACCCTTTCTCTAGCCCGCATTCATTTGTGCATTGTCCATTAGGCACAGAGCACACACATACATTCTGCATCTTGTTTGCTTCCCAGTTTTTCTATTGTTTTTTGGTTTTCCTCGTCTTTCCATTAAAAGACTAGGTGGCGACTCCTTTCCTTATCCTTTTTATCTTCCCTTGGTGTTTCTGAGTCTTATCTCTTCTTCCAGATTCACCATTTTTGCCGTGACTGTATCCGATCTCCTTGTGTGTTTCCACACACTGAGTAGTAGGAGAGTCGTGCAAGGGTTCCATCGACATGGTCATAGTATGATTTAAAAATCTTTCAGGGTTCAGAATGCAAATTTCACAGGAAAAACTCATTTTAAAAAGTTCTAGGGACCAAATGCAAATGTTCAGGACTTAAATGCAAAGAAAATATGAAAACAAGGACCTAAGTGTGATAAAACATGCATCAATGTATTATGAACGAAAATCCTAATATGTAGGGGGATTAGATGCAAATTGTATAGAGAAAATAAAAGAAATGAAAATTTTACAAAATTACAGGGACCTAAATATAAAAAAAACAAGACCTAAATTAAATAATCTAAGGACCTAAAAAAAATAAAGAATAAAACAAAAGGACTTGGGCTAAAATACTCCTCTTTGAAGATCGTCGGTGGACCACCGACGTTTTCCCTCTCGCAGGTGCTTCGGCGATGTCCCAGCGATGGTCCAGCAGCAGAGGGAGGTGTGTGATGATCCCAGAGGTTGGAGTGAGGCACGACGACGGGCTCCGACGAGTTAGACAAGGCTGGGGAAGCCTAGGATGCTCCCCCCACCTCGTGCTCTGGCGAGGTGCTCTATTGGCGCCAGGGAAGGTGACGGCGAGGTGGCTGGAGGTGTGGAGGTGCTGGGACGGCGTGGTGAGGCCCCAAGGCCCTCTAGGGCGGCGTAAGGGAGCTTCCAGAAGCGTCGGTGAGGGAAGGGGTGGCCTGAGCTATTCCCCCCATCACGAACTTTGGCGGCGATCGTGACGACAGTGTATAGGCGTTGCAGCGACAGGAGCACTCGAGCGGTAGTTGGGGGATGCTCGGTGGACCATGAGGAGGCTTCCTGGGGCATTGGTTCAATCGGGGCACAACCACTGTGCTTTGCCCACGTAGTGGCTTTAGCAACGACGGTCGATGGCAGCGGCGACTACGGCTAGCGACGCGGAGGTTAGGGAGGCTCATTCAAAGCGAAGGGAGACCAAGGGGAAGAGGAAGGAAGAGGAGGAGCGAGGAGAGGCCCACGGTGCCTTGCCTAAGGTCAAGAGGCCTGAGGCCTCACCGACGATAGAGAACCCATCGCCAGAGGGGGTCGATGGCACATAGGGGATACATCCCCGTCGAGTGCAACCTTAGGAGCAAGGGGAATACACTATGGGGCATGCTCTGGATCGAAAAAGAGAAGGAAAGGGAATACCTGGCGAGCGGCGCTGTCTTCCTCATGGTGCTCGACGGTGGTGGTGCTCCGACCTCACTCTGGTTGCTGATGTAGGCGCTTCTGGGCTGAGGAAAATGGTGGAGAAGGTGGGCTGGATGTCCTCGTCATTTGGGGGTAGGGAGGAGAAGATTCAGGATCACTAGGGAGAGGCTAGAAGCTCGTGGAAGCAGATGGGTTGGTCTGTCAACAGCGAGCCCCTTTTGAACTCTGACAGAGTTTCCCCATGTCGTCATTCTCGCTCGCAAGGCCTGGCTGCCGTTGGATAGGGAGCATGATGGAGGAGGAAAGCCCAGAGATTGTGTAGGACGATGAGCACTGGAGATTCTAGGATTGACTGCCAAAATTGTCGGGATTGGTCGCCAAAAATCTCGTTGGAGATCATGGGCTCGTCGGAATTATTTTTTGTTCTTCCTAAGGTTTTCGATTGAAGTGGAAGTGGGATGTATTGGGCTGGATAATCGGCCTGCAGGGTGGGCTTTTGGTTTTTTGGGCTTTCTTGTTTTAGTTTTAAGGTTTTGTTTTTTTCTTTTGTTTTGGGTAATTAAATACTTGTTTTGATGATTTTAATTTTAGGATTTTAATTAAGACTTTGATTTAAAATGTTGGATTTTGTTATTTTAGGGTTTTTAGGTTTTTGCTTTTTTTAAGGTTTTAAGGGATTTTAGGGTTTTATGATTTTGTTTAAATTTTTGATTTTTTGATTTAATTGGTTATTAAAATTAGGGTTTCAATTATTTTAGGTTTTTTTGTTTTAATTAGGGTTTTTGTGTTTTAATTAGGTTTTTTTTGTGTTTTAACTGGGGTTTTCACTTGATTAAGTTGATTTTAATTAATTTTGACTTTTAATTAGGGTTTTTGTGTTTTAATTAAGGATTTGAGTTTAATTTAGGGTTTTGGGTTTGATTAATTAGGATTTTGAATTTAATTAGGGTTTTTGTGTTTTAATTAGGTTTTTTGTGCTTTAATTAGGTTTTTTTGTGCTTTAATTAGGGTTTTGGATCTGAATTTAGGGTTTTTGTGTTTTAATTATGGTTTTAGATCTTAATTTAGGTTTTTTGTGTTTTAATTACGGTTTTCACTTTGTTAAGTCGATTTTAATTAATTTTGACTTTTTATTAGGGTTTTGTTTGATTAATTTGGATTTTAAGTGTTTTAAATGTGTTTTGTTGGGTTTAATTTTGATTAGGTTAGAGAGGACTGGTGTGGGCCAGACTGGGCCTATGTGGGCTTGAGGGTTATGGTGGAGCTAGGGTTTAGGTTTTAGGTTTGAAAATTAGGGATTTTGGTGATTGGAACCAGAGCATCTTCTAGAGGGGCTTACTGCCAAGTGACTTCAAAATCGGGGTGTCTACAGATGCCCCTCCCTAAGCGAGGTCGAGGGAATCACGATCGATGCTTAGGATTGACAAAACACTCCACCTAAGTTCGCAGGAGAGTGGTATTTACTGTGGGGCCGTGAGCCACTTATTCGGTGGATACACCGAAAAGTCATGACTCGTGGCCCATGCGTGATATTGATGCAAAGGATGATCCTCATGCTAGGTGATGCTGATAACGAGTGGGTAGTTCAGCTCTCGAAGAGGAGTGTGAGTGATTTCCCGACTCACACCAAAGGATGCCTGGACAAGGCTGTCGAGCTCATCGCACGACAGGGGGGAAACTTGGCAAATAACGGATGCATGGCAAGATACCAGACTTGCCGATCGACGATAGACTGATGACGGATGTCAACTAGATAGTTTGGGGGTATCAGCCCACTCCTGATAGTGTGACGGTTGTCAACCGGATAGTTTGGGGTATCGGCTTGCGGAAAAGGGCATTAGGCAAGACTACCAAGTTGGCAAACTACAGGTTAAAGTATGATAAGTTGACGAACCAACTGACCGGATAGTTTAGGTTATCAGCCCTATGATGAGTTGATGGACTCATTGCTGGATAGTTAGGGTTATCAGCCCGATAGTGAGTTGATGGACTCATTATCGGATAGTTAGGGCTATCAGCCTGATGGTGTGTTGACGAACTCACTACCAGATAGTTAGGGCTATCAGCCCAGTGATGAGTTGACGGATTCATTGCCGGATAGTTAGGGCTATCAGCCCAATAATGAGTTGACGGCCTCGTCACTGGATAGTTAGGGCTATCAGCCCGATAGAAGATAAGGTAAGTGGTACCAAGATTTATCCCATCTGGAGCAAACTTTGGAGGGGATCATCTAGACCTCGTCGGGTCTAGGAAAAGATAGAAATGGCACTTGTTCGACTTAAACAAATCCCAACAAGATAGATTGAGTTCCACCTCACCTGGTACCTAAACCTGTGACGGCTTCGTTTGTCCAAGCCTAGGCAACAAAACGATGTTCTTCACTGTTAGCTGGGTATACCCAGTGCCAAGTCAACAGGCAGAAAAGGGGTAGCAGCTTGAAACAATTGGGCACACGTTAGAGCAATAGCAATTTCCTATCAATCACAATCATCCAAACAAGCTGGCAAATGTGTCAAAATGAATTTATTATTGCAGTTGTGACCATGCCGACCCGAGGGAGGTCCCGACGGGGGGACGCGCCAGAGGGAAGGAGATCACAGCTATGCCAAGATGGCGAAGGCGCAAGGAAAGAAAAAGGAAAAGAATAGGGGAGTTGCCACCTAGTCTTTTAAGGGAAAGACAAGGAAAACAACAAAAAGGATGAATGCCTACGGTGCAAATATGAAGGTTGGATGTCTGCTAACCAGATGATGGGTAAGGATTCCTATTACACACGAGGAAGGTGTTAGGCACCCTCGTACGCTCGAGAAACTCGATCTTTCTAGTCTAATTGCTTGCTAAAGGCTCAGGCCTGTTAATGTACGCCTTTGGGCGATGAAATCCAAATCAAATCAAAAATCTGAAATGTAGGATTAAGGTAAATCAAATTGGACATTGGATAAGGGATTCTGAAGATAAAGTGGAGAAAGGAACCCACTAAAGAAAAGGCATGAGAGGCTGGCTCGCTAAATGCACATGTGAGGAAAATGGAAAATGGATATGAATCTGTGATCAAGTGCACAATAAGAGTGGAAAATAACCCAAAATATGATGGAAAACATTTTAAAACCCTAAATGATGGATTTAGAAATAATTTAAGGGTCAAAATGTAAATTTCATGTTCAAAAGTACTTTAATGTGAATCCAGGGACTTCTCTACAAAATTCTAGGGTCTAATTATGACAAAAATGAGGCTTTTATGTTGGTCAGAGCAATTATGAAGAATCCTAAGGTTTAAAATGCAAAATTCACAGTGAAAACTCATTTAGAAAACATTCAGGGGCTTAAATGTAAAGAAACTATGCTCTAGGACTTAAATGTGATAACAACATGCATCAATTTGTTAAGAATTAAAAGATGAACTCTTCAGGGGGCCACATGCAAAATTCACAGAGAACAATAAAGAAACAAAAGTATTTTAAAACTATGGGGGTAAAAGTGAAAATTTTTGGACCCACATGCAATAAAAAAGGACTAAAATGTAACAATTTAGGACCTAAATGCAAAAATCAAAAACATAGAAGAATGGGTCATAAAAGGCCCATTAGAAGATCACCGGAGGTCGACGGCGTTCTGTCGCTGGCGATTCCTCCGACGACCTCTCGAGGGCTCTCCAGGGGCTGACGAAACACGCAGAGGCCGATTAAAGCTTCACGGCAGCATGGCTAGTCTCTCCGAGCGACGGGGCGAGGCTGGGGAGGCCCGAAGCCTTCCCCCCACCTTGTGCTCCGGCGAGGAGCTCTGGACGGCACCGGAGAAGACGACGGTGAGGCTGGCGGTGCTCTGATGATGGAGAGACAGCGGCAAAGGCTTGGGTAGCATCGGGGGGCACGGCGGAGCTCCAGGAGGTGTTGGCTTGGGGGGAGTCTGGAGCGTTCCCCCTATCCCCATCTCCGGCGACGAAAACGACGGAGGTGGCTGGGTTGTCGCGGGGGTCCAGGAGATGGCGGAGCGGCCCAGGAGGCTTCAGCACGTGGCGGGGAGTCCTCTGGAGGCCTTGGCTTGGAGCGGGAGGTGTCGGAGCAGCGTGGGGGTCTTGAAGGCGAGCGACGGCGACTGCGGTGGCTGTGGCGGCGACGCAGGCAAGCAAGAGATTCTCTGTGAAAGGGGGGCCAAAAAAGAAGGAGAAGAAGAGGAGAGGAAGCGAGAGGAAGGCCCTTTAGGGGCCTACCCGTAGTAGGGGCTCCATCGGCGATGGTGAACCCATCGCCGGAGTAGGGAAAACGGCATGCTAGAGCGGCCTGGCTCCACCATGATGCATGCGATGGGCTAGGGGGCTCTAAGTGCACATGCCAGAATGAAAAGGTGGGAAAGAAGCATACTTGAGTGGTTGTTCCCACGGGCTCCGGCGATGGGTCGACGGCAACGGCTCCGGTGGTTGCTCTGGCTCACTGGTTGATGGCGGCTAGCTTTGGAAAAAAAGGATGGGATGCTCTTGGGGATTCTAGGCTTGCTGGAAGGGAAGCTCGAAGGTCTGAAGAAGGTCTGGGATTCTTTGGAATGGCTTGGCCAAAGGTTCTCCTTCCTTTTTTCTATCGACGGCGAGGCTTTATACTCCAGTGTGGCGATTCTCCACTGTTGATCCTCCTCCCCTCAGTCCATCAGCACCGTTGGATCGAGCGTGAGTTGGAGGTGGTTGGCCAAGTATATCGGGAGCTGAGATTTGCTCCGGATTTGTCAGAATTGCTCGTCGGAGTTTTCACCGGAAAAATAGGGTCGCCGGGATTATTTTTGACATTTCTAAAGTTTGAAATTGAATTTTTGAATGAAGAGTATTGGGCTTAACTCGCTTAGGGTTTTGGACTTTTTATTTGGATTTTTGTTTTGATTTTATTTTTGGAAATTGTTGGACTTTTTAGGGTTTTAATTTTAAGATTTTAATGGGGTTTCATGGGTTTAATTTAATCTCTTAATTTTGTGATTGAAGGTTTAATTAAGGTTTTAATTGGTTTAGGTTTGATTTTCTTCATGAATTTTTTAGGAATTTTTTAGGGTTTTGAATTTTATTTTAGACTTTTTATTTATGTTTTATGATTTTAATTAAGTTTGTGATTAAAGTTTAACTAGTTGGTTTTAAATCAAGGTTTTAATTGTTTTGGGTTTTCTTTTCTTTTTTTGGGTTTGGAATTTTTAGGGATTTTAGAGTTTTAATTTTAAGTTTTTAATTAGAATTTTGTGAGCTAAATGTCATTATTAATTTTGGATTTAGGGTTTGATTTAGTTGATTTGAAATTAGGGTTTTGAGTTTTAATTAGGGTTTATTTAGGGATTTTTGGATTAATTAGGGTTTATGGATTTATTAATTAGGATTTTTATGTTTATTTAGGATTTTTGTGTTTATTTAGGGTTTTTGGATTAATTAGGGTTTTGGATTTTTATTAACTCGGATTTTAAGTGGATTTTAACTTTAATTAGGGTTTTTACTTATTTATTTTGATTTTTAAGTGATTTAATTTGAATTAATCTTGAATTAGGGTTTTTGTCTTATTTAATGGATTTTAAATTGATTTAATTTCTTCTCACTTGGTTAAGGTTTAGAATTTGATTAATTAGGGTTTTCATTAGATTTTAAGTGAGTTTGAGTGGGTTTTATTTGAATTTTTAGGTGGATGTTAATTGGATTACGTGGGTTCTAGGGTTTTATTGGATTTTATGTTTAATTGGGTCTGGTGGGCTAGTGTGGGCCTAATTGGACTTGTGTGGCCTAGGGTTTTGGTAGTTGCGACTAGAGCATCATCTAGAGGAGCTTGCTGCCAAATGACCTCAAAATTGGGATGTCTACAATAGTCAAATATAATGATGTGATTACATTTTTTTCAGCCTATAGTGAACAAGTAGCATAAAACAAGTGTCAACAGTCTGGGTCATCCCTAGGCCTCTTAGAGCCTCTTGCTTTTGTAAACAGTGTAGGACATGGAACTAGTTCACAGATTGGCCAGGTTTTCTTCCACTTCGGCTTCGTAGTCAACTGAACAACCTTTCCCTTCTGTGACTGTAAGGTCGCTCGATTTGATAGAGCCAGTAAGCAGGCGTGACAGTTCCTTTGTTGCCGTGTAAGAGCTCAGGGGGGTACTCTTGGAATCAAGCTGGCATCGGTCCTTGAGAAAAGGAGTCTTGTCGGTATCCGAACTGCCGCATCACACAGATTGGATGATATTCAATACCTCCAATCAGTTCAGGGAGGATGATAAACTTCATGTCGGTATCAATGAAGAAAGCTTCAAAGCTGTGAGTTGCCGAAGGAATGATGCGCCAAGTTACCTTGTCTTCTGTCAGCCTCTCTAGTCGCTCATACTCCTTGTGAACTGATGTGAGGGTACGAGCATGACCACTTCGGCAATAAGATTCGAAAGTTGACTGGAGGTAACTTGTCAAAGTAAATCATTTTTGTTCTCAACCATAGCTCGTCGCCCACGGAGGTGCGCATCTCGGCTATCTGTCAAAGTAAATCAGTTGTAACATTGGAGACTGCCCATCAGTACAGACCAGTTGATGACCACAATCGCCAGTTGATAGGCCAATTAGCTCATTCAGCACTGAAGAGTATCCATCTCGCCGCATAAATACAGTGGGCCCAAGGAACTTTGGTAGACAGCACACTTGACAAACTTCTTCCAAAGTAAGGGTCAACTCAATTCTTCCGAAGCGAAATGTGTGGTTTGTAGGCTTCCAGAACCGAGCAACTACACATAGGAAGTAACAGGAGACCTCCACATTTGTAATGTCTAAGAATTTCGAGGTGATTCCCCAAGTCCACAACTTGTCACGATCATCATTTGTTAACTTTCCGATCAATGCCCAAAGGACTTCTAAGCAACTCACCGGTACGACCATCGTAGGGAAGCCCATGACTAAATGGGGAGTTGCGGCCTTTCTTGATTCAAGTCTGCAGAACAATATTAATAGAGTATTCAGAATGACAAATCACTTTGTTCCATGCACACAATATTTCATACAGTCCAATATAGATAGAAAAATCATAAATTCCTGTCAAATGTTGAGTCATATGTCAGTAGCCACTCTGAAACTATGCAAAGGAGACTACTAGATGAAGCTAATATGCTCACAACCCGAGTGCACAAGGTTACCTACCTGGTGACGAGTTGACGAACTCGTCGCCAGATAGTTAGGGTTATTAGCCCTATGATGAGTAGACAGACTCATCGCCAGATAGATAGGGTTATCAGCCCAAGGAAAAGGAGTCGGTCCTTGGATACAAGAAACCAACAGCTCGAACATCCTCTGGTCTTACAGGAGCCACGAGAGAAAGGACAAAATGTTGGCCCTAGGACTCAAGAAATCAGCGACTCGGTTCTCCTCCAGACTTAGAGGAGTCTCGAGGAAAGGATAAATGCCGGTCCTAGGATACAAGGAACCAGCGACTCGGATCTCCTCAAGACTTAGAGGAGTCTCGAGGAAAGAGATAAAAGTTGTTCTTAAGATACATGGAAATAATGACTCGGATCTCCTCTGAACTTAGAGGAGTCTCGAAGAAAGGATAAATGCCGGTCCTAGGATACAAGGAGCCAGTGACTCAAATCTCCTCCAAACTTATAGGAGTCTCGAGCAAAGGGATAAAGGCTGATCCTAGGATATAAGGAACCAGCGACTCAAATTTCCTCCGGACTTAGAGGAGTCTCGAGGAAAGGATAAAGGTTGTTCCTAGGATACAAGGAAACAGCAACTCAGATCTCCATTGGGATCAGGGGAGTCACGAAAAAGGAGATAATGGTCGTTCCTAGGATACAAGGAAATAGCGACTCGGATCTCCACTAGGCTCAGTAGAGTCACGAGGAAAGGGACAAAGGCTGTTCCCAGGATACAAGGAAATGGAGACTTGGATCTCCATTGGGATTAGAGGAGTCTCGAGAAAAGGGATAATGGCTGGTCCTAGGATACAAGGAACTAGTGACTCAGATCTCCTCCGGACTTAGAGGAGTCATGAGGAAAGGGATAAAGGTTGTCCCTAGGATACAAGGAAACAACGACTTGGATCTCCACTAGGATTAGAGGAGTCTCGAAGAAAGGGATAATGGATGTTCCTAGGATACAAGGAAACAGCAACTCAGATCTCCACTGGGATCAGAGGAGTCTCAAGAAAAGGGTAAAGGTTAGTCCTAGGATACAAGGAAGCAGCGACTCGGATCTCCTTTGGACTTAGAGGAGTCACGAGGAAAGGGATAAAGGCTGTTCCTAGGATACATGGAAACAACGAGTTGGATCTCCACTGGGATTAGAGGAGTCTCGAGGTAATGGATAAAGGCTATTCCTAGGATACAAGGAAACAACGACTTGGATCTCCACCCGGATCAGAAGAGTCTCAAGAAAAGGTAAAAAGGTTATTCCTAGGATACAAGGAAGCAGCGACTCGGATCTCCTCCGGACTGAGAGGAGTCTCGAGGAAAGGATAAATGCTAGTCCTAGGATATAAGGAGCCAACGACTCGAATCTCCTCCAGACTTAGAGGAGTTTTGAGGAAATGGATCAAGGCTGTTCCTGGGATGCATGGAAACAGCGGCTCGGATCTCCTTTGGAATCAGAGGAGTCTCAAGAAAAGGGATAAATGCTATTCTTAAGATACAAGAAAACAGCAACTCGGATCTTCGATGGGATCAGGGGAGTCACGAGGAAAGGATAAATGCTAGTCTTAGGACACAAGGAACCAGCGACTCGAATCTCCTCTGGACTTAGAGGAGTATCGAGGAAAGGATAAACGTTGTTCCTAAGATACAAGGAGCCAGCTACTCGGATCTCCACTGGGATCAGAAGAGTCATGAGGAAAGGGATAAAGGTTGATCCTAGGATATAAGGAACCAACGACTTGGATCTCCTCCAGATCAAAGGAGTCACGAGGAAAGGAATAAAGGTTGGTCCTAGGATACAATGAACCAACGACTCGGATCTCCTCCGGATTAGAGGAGTCACGAGGAAAGGATAAAGGTTGTTCCTTCAATACAGGGTGTAACCATGCCAGTGACAGCCTCGAATGATTTGACGCGAAAGGCCAAATACAGGAGGGATCGGCAAAGTCACGGCAAAAACAATAGAAATAAATATGCAAATGCAGGAGTCGCCACCTAGTCTATTAAAATGGAAGACGAGGAAAACCATATAAAACATGCAAATTATGAAATGGAAAAGTAGGTCATAAACTAGAAAAAATGGGTAATGATCCCTGTTACGCACGAGGAAGGTATTAGGCACCCTCGTGCGCCCGATAAATCGGTCTTCTATTGGTTTCTCTTTTACTTATGAAATGTCGGCTTTTCAGCCTTTACTGTACGATCGAGGGCGATATGCCATGCCATGCTAATGTGTGTGGTGTCTAAAATACGGGTGCATGATGTGTAGGGGTGTGTCCTAATGCTTAGAAATATCGCTCTTATATCGGGTCAAGTATCGATGCAAAGGTATTGCATAAATAAGATCAAAGATCTAATAATTTCGAGTGATTTTTCATCCTTGCTTTGCTACATGCCAAATGCAATCTAACATGCATGGAAATGGCCAAAAATAGAGTTGTGCCTTCCTGATATGTTAAAGAAGAAAACCAGGGAAAAAACCAGAAGCAAATCAAGTCGAGAAAGCATGCTAAAAGCCATATGAAAACCTGCTGTGTGCTACTGAAAACAGGCTACTGTGCCTGTTAGGTGCGCCAGACTGGTGCTCCAGTCTATTGCGCCACCTAGGTGCTTCTATGTGGGCCAGAAAGATGTGCTGAAGGAAAACATAAATCCATGCAGTGCTAAATCACATGAGAATGCATTCCAGAAAGTATGCAATGTAAAATCCTTCGTAAAACTTGGAGAACATGCCCTAAAAGTGAAAGAAATGCGAATGCAGTGACCTGTGGACCTTGTGCTCAAGGGCTGGTAGCCTCACACAAGACCCCACCTATTTGTGCTAAAATGAAAGGTGCAGGATTCAGCCATGCCATTGGATCATTGGCTGATGCATATGGTTCTCCATGTTGGAGTAAGATGCAACCAGCCTACCAGATTATGATCAAGGACTGATTATCCAAAGAGATAAAACGACTAGGAAACAATCTTGTTTAAAACCAAAAACATGCATGCAAAACCATGGAATATCAGAGAACCAGCAGTGAAAGAATCAGGCTCAAAGTCATTCAGAAAACCATGCAAGCAGATATGCAAAAGTGAATGTTTTATTCTCTGATCAGTCTGGTGCTCCTGTATGGGGTGCCAGAATGGTGCACTGGAGAAGTGCACTACTTTGGTGCACCATATAGGTGCTCCCCAGAAAATCTGGATCAAACTGCAATCTGATCCAGAACCTGACCCAGAATAAAGATGCGTGATTTATGCTAATGCAGGTTGATTCATGCGAGTGTTAAGAGCATGATGGGATGCATCTGATCAAAGCTATCTTATTATCATTAGAACAAGATGACTAAATGGATTCATGGCATGAACACATGCAAAATGCCAAAGATTCAAACATTGAACGAGTAAACCCAATAAAACATGTTGTAACCATGATCATACCAAGAATATAATAAGGAAAAGATTGCTCATGCAGGCAATATAGTGTAGATTTTTACACTAGAAATAAATTTAACATGCTACAATCAAAGTGTAGATTTGCATGAAGAGCATCTTGCAAAGAGGATAAATAAATTCATCACAAAATCCTCACGGAGATACAGAAAAACTCAGACCATATATGGAGCTTCTAGCATGCTATTCCATTGCAAAAGAACAAGGAATTAAAGGAAAAGTGAGAAGGACCTACCTTGTCCGAGATGTTCCTTCAAGAAAGAAAAGAAAGACCCAAGATAATAAGCTCCTTGATGCTTTGGAAGGGCTGAGAATACCTCTGGATGCAAGGGAAAACTTGAGTGCT
>JAMKQA010009259.1:0-12392 GCA_024699735.1 Posidonia australis | reverse complement strand
TAATGCAAACACCATAATTCCCAAGTGCACAAGCACAATCTATTAGGATGGCAACAAACACAAACCAGTTTTTCAACAGAACATGATGAGTTTATAGAAAAACAGACCAAGCACAAAAATATGAACATTTCAAGTAAAATGTTTGCAATGCAGGAAGACCACAACAAATTGAAAAGGGCAAATGGACCGAACACTCACAAGGATATTTACTAGACAGAACATGCACTTCAGATTTGCTAATCATGACTAAGCAAACTTTAGTTATCAGCTCTATTGCAATCCCAATCAACAAAGATGAGATGAAAGTGACAATATCTTCGAAGATGCAAGGAAAAACATATGATGGTCAATAGATTCAGCTAACATGTGAGGCTTTGATGATGCAAGAAGTGCTCACCAGAAATAAACAAGAAAACCATGCACTTCAAAGGTTCAAGAAAACTATATATCAGATCATGAAGCGTCAATAAATGCAGTGGATGTTATGTGGGTTCTCTCTTTTTTAGCTTAGGAGAATATTTATTGAAACGTTACTTAAGATATTGAATGACTAGTGAAATTTGCAGGACTTCTAAGATACATTGCAGACAAGAGTTCCTCAGAAATTTTAAGAATCTGGATATTTAGTAAAAGAACGTCCAAGTACTCTCTGAAGAAAAATACAGGATTTTTAGTAAAAGAACGTCCAAGTATTCAAAGAAACTATAACCTACCATTATTCAAAAGGATGTTCTAGTGAATAGACCCTTTTCAAGCTGTAAAACACTTACTACGTGGAGGCCTCATCACTAAATGGGTGGCTCACAAGGACTTTAGGATGAGCTCAGTTTGGGCTGCTTACTCGTTTTCATTCGAGTCATATATGTGCTTATGACCTGATATTTTTCCTTGATTTATTTTATTTTCTTGTCAACTTTATCCTTGTCTATATGCCTTGTTCTCAAGCAAGATTTACATTCTTTCCTATTATCTGAAAGCAGACAAACTCTAGATTTTTTTCTCTTCTTTTGATTCTGATTTTTGCACATGCTAAGCTTGTTTCTCTTATGCTATTTCTTTTTCTTCTAATACTATTAACATTTACAGAGAATACAGGAGAACCTTATAAATTTGGCATATCAACAAGTAAACAGTACAAAAGCTATATATATTTTGCTTTACAAAATTGAATTTTAGTCTAATGAATAGTCTTAGTTTCTTTCTCATTTGCAGCAGTTCCTAATTTCTGCCTTACTGATGTATGGCAGCAACTGAACTTCACCATCTTCTTTTACCTAATAAAATCAAGCTGAAGAAATTTGCCAAACTTAATTAGAGTATTTTTACAATGAGAGCTTTACAAAGCCAGCTTTGTACAACACCAGGGTATGAAGATGTCCTCTATCAACATCAGGATATACCTTTCGATAGCTTTCCGAGCACCGCCGGTGATTCTTAAAATCATAAATAGGAACGTTGACAGGCATCCCAAGTTTGAGCTTGCCAATACACTCCAGAAGTTGTTCAGTGTCAAACGCATCTACACAGAAACTACTAGACAATTTAAGGGCATATGCTAAATGAAAAAATAAAACATCAAGTAATGGTTTTCTTAAGGCATGTTAGAAAATTATACAAAATAAACACACGATCATTGTGCAAAACAAAATCTAAGATGTTAAGAGTGAGCTTTTTTATCCTTGTATAAGTCTACCTGGGTGGTCAAAATTATACTCATGAGAACGTGCAGACTCTTCAGCTGTCAACCCCCGGTAAAAGGAGTCCTGCATGCAAATTTTTATAAAGAAGTGAATACAGCTTAAGAAAATGAAAAAAATGTACTTCTGAAGATGAAGCCTCTTTTTTTCATAATAGAATTTTGGGCCTCTTTTTTCTAATAAGAGAAGTTACACTTTCAAGGTTGTGATTTGCGAAGATATATTAATTAGTAGGATTATGAGGAGAGAATTACCGCAGATGGCTAAAATATCCAAATCATCTAAACACAAAATCATTAGTCTTCCTGCTCTTAAATTATTTCACAGTAGAGCATATTCAACACTCGTTTCAGCCGTATAAAATGAAATCTTTCATCATCGACAGAGACTAAAAGACTTCTAGATACTTGTACACACCCAAAACGATTAAAGACTCAAAACATTTGAATCATACGATACAAAAACATCACACCAAAAAGTCCAAACTGCAGAACTTCTCTTCCACATTTCATCATCCCCTCCAACTCACCATAGTCCCATCCCCCACCCTACACCATAGAGCTAGCATTTACCATACATAAAACGCCAATCATGATAACCAACACAAACGAAAACACCACCCACCAACCCACATTGCCCAAATCTACTCACATTACATCCAAAAAGCACCACCTTTTTATTCCAAAAAAATAAATAAATGAAAAGCTCCAAATTACCTGATTAACAAGAACAACCCGGTGATCATGCAGCTGCTGTATGATCATATCACACACCGTCGTCTTCCCGGACGCCGTTCCTCCCGAAACCCCTGTCCAACACCCAAAGTACCCGACCAAAAAAAAAAAAAAAAATGAGATTTTTACCGGACAGAAGGAAGAGAAGATGGTGACTGGGGGGAAAAGGGTACCCACCGATGACAAAGGGCTGTCGACGGTCCTCGTCGGACGGCGGGAGGGGAGGAGGGGTGGGGGCGGAGGAGGCGAAGGGGGTGTTGATGGAGGTGGCGGTTGCGGAAGATGGCGTTGGGGGTGAGGACGGCATCATGAGCCCGTCGGCGAGCCTGAGGCCGCTGAAGTGGGCTCTGGCCGACGCCTCCATCACGTAATCCATGGTCATCTTCTTCCCCTGGTTCTGGTGTCTGGTTGTGGATTCCACTTCCACCGGGTAAAGGGTAAAGGGTAAAGGGTGCACCCTGCAGGTGAGAGAGGTGTTCTCGTAATTGGGTTGGTCAAATGAAATAGTGTGTATGTGTGTAGTTATGTGTCTTCTTTTCTGTTTAACTTTTAACTAAGGATTTTATTGTGTTCTTCATGAGATGATACATCCATCAGCTGGGAAGATATTTATGAGAACAGAGAATAGAGCTAAGAATTACCTATCATCGCCGTTACTCTCAAGACGACAAAGGGAAGCATAAGAATCCAGCAAGCAACCATGAATTAGATGCTTAAGCAAGAGTTATGGACTGGACGTGAGAAGATAAAAAGGTAAGGCGAAGGCAAAGATCATGAACAAGTGAGACCGACCACAAACCAGAAGGAGAGGAATCTAATTGGTTTGACGAAGACAGAAAGGTCATGGTTGGGCCCCGCTGTTTTGATCAACACCGACTAGATAAAATGAGGAGGAATAATCGCACTTACAATGCTCCGCGATTCACTGCAACACCAGCCGTTTAATACACACTATATCTTTGGCAATTGGCATCATCTACAAAACTCTCAAAAAAAAAATCTACAAAAGCACAGGAGAGAGAAGAAAAAAAAAATGCTGACGTCAACAAAACTCCATCCCCATTTTTTCACGAGAATCCCCAAAGTACCCTTCTCTCCTTCTGCTCAGTTCCTCAACCCACCATGTGTTTGCAGAAATGGCACCACCACCACTACTTCCCTCTCACCACCAACGCCACCGACCTCCGTTTACGTCCATCTCCCGTTCTGCCGCAAGCGCTGCCACTACTGCGACTTCCCCATCATCGCCCTCGGCTCCACCGCCACTCCCACCCCCGACCCCCGCTTCTCCAACTACACCACCCTCCTCCTCCGCGAAATCCAGGCCACCAGACCAAATTCCGACTCCTACACGCCTCTCAAAACCATCTTTTTCGGCGGGGGAACACCTTCCCTCGTCCCCCCGCACCTCATCTCCCTGCTCCTCGATGCCCTGCACTCAAAGTTCGGGGTCGAGGATGGTGCCGAGGTCTCGATGGAGATGGACCCAGGGACGTTCGACGAGGTGGGGCTGAGGGAGCTGGTGGGGATGGGAGTCAACAGGGTTTCGTTGGGCGTGCAGGCCTTCCAGGAGGAGTTGCTGAGGGTATGTGGGAGGGCGCATGGGTTGAGAGAAGTGGAGGAGGCCATTGGGATGGTCAAGGATGAAAAGGGGTTGGTGAATTGGAGTATGGATTTGATATCTTCGTTGCCGAATCAGAGTTTGGAGATGTGGGAGGAGAGCTTGACGCTTGGGGTTGATGCTGGGCCTACTCATGTTTCGGTCTATGATTTGCAGGTTGAGCAAGGGACCAAGTTTGGGCAGTTGTAAGTGCTTTTCTTCTTCTCTGCTTTCATGATGATGATGATGGCGACGATGATGACACAATGTGTTGTTGCATGCAGAACATTAACAATATGTTTTACTGAAATAGTATGCATGTTGATCTCCAAACATCAGATTTCATATACAGTAGACTGCCATTGGTAGGGGTTTAACATCAGATTTCATATACAGTAGACTGTCATTGGTAGGGGTTTGTGTTAAGATTTCAACAGGTGCTTTAGCAATCAGAACAACTGAGGAAGCTATGGTGCTTATATATGCATTAATACATGAGTTCTTTTTAGAATGAAATGTGAACCATTCTAGGTGTACACTCCAGAGCGATGCTGCATTTTGGAAGTCCTTTTTTTTACAAGATTATGTTCTACTCATAAGTAGATTTTAGGACACATAAACTAAAAGGAGAGTGTTCGATTTTGAAAATGTTAGTTATCTACTTTAAATTGTGTGTATGTAGATGAGAACATGAGCACACTTCTACTGTCGGTAACACTCATCACTACTACTTTATCTGGCTATAAGGTAAAGTAGCAATGTCAATGTCAATGCTTATTAGTTGCTTCAAGTAGAGAGCATGGAGAACAAGAACATGAGGTATTTCTACTTGTAAGTTGAAGAGAACACTTTCTCAGAGGTCATGGAGAACGAGAACATGAGGTGTTCCCCCTTATAAGCTGAAGACACTTTCTCAGCATCTCAGGGCCTGTCTGCAACTGCTTCCAAATGTTTCCCCGCTGGAACGGCAAATATGGTTTCAAACAACTTCTTGAAAACCACTGCTTGACCTCAGCACTTCTTCTTGGAATCCTTTAAGGGAGCTGTTGCTAGGTGGTACACTCAGCTTCCATGGAAAAACCAGCGTCTCATATGATGCAGAGTTCCCATAGTAGTCCCAAATGATGAAGTCAGCTCTGAAGCTAAAAGCATAGAAATGTCACTTAGGCACTCAGTTACAAAATTGTATTGATGAAAGAAGATGATGGTGCCAAAATTCTCTTAGAGAGTTCTTTTTTTCCTGTAGGAAAGAGTCTTGTTTTCTGCGAAAACCCACTTGTATCAGCTATAACTTGAAAAATTAGCTTTAACGAATCCTGATTTATGGATTTCCATTTGTAAGTGATTCCTAAAAAATACACATTCCCACACACACTACAGGACTGGCCTTTTCCAAATGCAACTAGTGTCTTAATTGAAACTCACCTTCAAAGTTATATTTGACTTACTTTATTTGGATTACTGCCGCAGATACTCTCCTGGGGAGTTCCCATTGCCAAGTGAAAACCAATCAGCAAACTTCTACAAGACAGCCGCTGAGATGCTCACAAGAGGAGGCTATGAACATTACGAGATCAGCAGCTACTGCAAGAGTGGTTTTCAATGCAAGCACAACCTCACATACTGGCAGAATCAACCATACTATGCATTTGGCTTAGGTGCTGCCAGTTACATCAATGGGACTAGGTTCTCGAGGCCAAGGAGGATGAAGGAATACACAAATTACGTGTTGGACTTGGAGAACGGAGTATTCGACTCTGCCTTGAGCAATGCTGGCATGGATGCCAAGGACATGGCCATGGATGTAGTGATGCTATCGCTGAGAACTGCAAGAGGATTGGATGTGAAGAGCTTTCTTGAAAACTTCGGCTTGCCACTTACAGCTTCTTTGTGTAATGCATTCGAGCCATATTTTGAGAGTGGGCATGTTATTGCATTGGATGAGAATAGAAGGCCACTGTCCAACTCCGGCTTTGAGTTGCAGTTGCATGATAATATTGGTTCCGGAAGCAATCTTGCATTTGTGCGGCTTAGCGATCCTGAGGGTTTTCTACTCTCGAATGAGTTGATTTCCACTGCATTTAGGACCATATCCCCGTAAACAGATGATTCTAAAGAGAAAAGAATATAAATGTTGCAAAAAGATTGCATATTTAATTGTTGGGAGGATGCTTCATCTGCACAGCTCTTATTTAGATCTACATGTCTAATCTAGATGACAAACCGAGCAAGTTTTTCATACAATCTCCTGCATATGCTTTCTCCAAGCACCTGATATTGGTGACAACGGAAATAGCATTTGTTGCATGAAATCAAGAGTTCCGAGTTAATTGTATATATTTCACATTACATCAGGAATATTTGTATTTACTTCTCGAAAGTAAAATCAAAATTTTCTACTAAGGCAGTCAGCAGTGCCAACCGAAACTTAAGAACAACGAACGTGCCAACATATTGGGCGTTCTCTCAGTTGCGGATCCTAGAAGAGTTTTGTCTTCGTCTGCTACATAGAACGCCATTTTGAAGTGTGACAGCAAATCTTGGTCCGCATTGTTGACAGTTGGAATAGCACAACATCGATGCACATATAATGGATATGCAAAATCTTCACTAGGCTCCAGCCCTTTTCACCATCTGCCTCTTAGCCAGCGTTCTTCTGAAGATGGCGCGTGACCTAGACGAATATCCAATTTCATAAAATGAATTCAATGCAGTAAGAAGTAACTAAGTATGATAGCCACTAAGTGGTGCGCCCAAGTTTCAGAATTTGATGGAATAATCAGAAATTACAATTCAATATTTCAAAGTCATGTGATGGTTCACATAAAATTTTGGACAGAAATTGGACAACCAAATGACCACACAATTAGGCAAAGGTGGATGCCATAACAAATCAACCACTCTTCAAAGCTGGGCCCGTTTAGGCCCATCCGTGTTACCTTGTTAGGAGGGTTGCTTGGCATGAAAATTGAGTGGGTTCTAAGAAAATTACGTATAGAGAAAATTGGCTTGTCCAAATGTTAAAAAAAAAATAGACTACCAAATGGTACATTTGATTAAAACAATACAATTTTGAATTTCACAGGATTATAAATCTAGGTTTATGGATGGAAAGAAAACCTAGATTGTTCTTTATCTTGCACATGCCACATAAGGTTGTTAATGAGATCTGGAGAAAACAGTTGCAGTAGAGTTTTCAATAGTCTTTAAACATTTATCAAGCATACCATATTTTAATCCTGAAATTAAATAGTTTTCATTTACTTTCAATATCTAAATCATTAGGTACTGCAAGAAAAAGAATTGTTCAATATTCAAAACAAAACATATAAGTAATTATGCAAGCAGTTGCCAAAAAATGTAATAGATGCACATCTCATTGCAAAAGTCTTAGAAGTTGTCCATAAGTAAATAAAATGTTTTCTAGTTAACATACGGTGATTCTTTGACTGATAATTTGGTGATAATAGCATTTTTGTGCACTTGCCGGACAGTTGTGTCTAGTGAACAAAATCAAATTTAAGAGGCATCTAAAATTTTAAACGGAGAGCAGTAATGCATAAGAATGAGAAAAAGACATGTTACAAGTTAAGAGGGCTTCGGCTTGCGG
Organism: Posidonia australis; assembly: GCA_024699735.1. Lineage (NCBI taxonomy): Eukaryota > Viridiplantae > Streptophyta > Magnoliopsida > Alismatales > Posidoniaceae > Posidonia > Posidonia australis. Next base: position 4,751 of record JAMKQA010009259.1, on the reverse strand, counting down.
CTGATCTTAGATATGCGTTTCAAGTCCATGCTACATTTCTTCATCTCACTATACACACATAATAAGTATGGTGGTTCAGACACCATTACGAAAATGTGAAGCCATAAATGACAAGAAAATACGATTTACCTTCTCCGCAGATAAACAATGACATAGAATAAAGGCAACAACAACACTGTCAATATGCAAATTGCAAGGTAAAAAACATTCGTCTCCTTCTGCACAATTGAATAACAAACAATAAGTCACTGCAGCACGTGACCTTTAGCATAGCCAGTCAGATCTAACATGCATCAAATATAAACTCTTGCTTCTACTTCTGATAATTAAGGATCATTGACCTTATATCATGGCGTATTCAAGGCCAAACATCTTAAATTATAACATTTCCTTTCATTGCAGTTTGTAGGTCATATTTATGAGATCTTAATAGTACTGCAAACATCAAAGATAAAATAAAATAAATAAACTTTGCTGATCTTACCCTGCCCCCTCTGGAGAAAGGCTTTTGTCCACCAGAGCACGTATGAGCATCACAAAATTGACGTAAGAAAAGCTCTGAAAAATAAGTGGACATTTATGCCAGTACATTTCATTTTCACAGAATGATTTGTCATGAATGAAGCCAAATTCTGAAGGTAAAATAAAAAATGTATGTACCATGAAGACGACTTGCTGAATGACCTTGATTGACTGGAAAGCAGTTGTCAGCAAGGCTCTGAATTCAAACATGGTTTGTTTTATTAAAATTGGTGAAGACTTATTCATGAGCCTTTTTGAGTGATTGAAATTCAAGAGAAGGAACCAATACAACTATGCAAAAAAAAAATCACAGAATATTACCAAAAAACGATTTGCCCAAAACCTCTCAACCATACGTGATCCAACTTATAGTTAATGTAGAGAGCTCATCTAAGTAAATAAGACACAATGGTAACTACTTGACTAGAGGTATATACGGTTAAAAAGAAAACCTCACAAATGTGGCGATTTCTTGCAGCAGCTGCAGGATTACATTTTGTTAAGGGTTTCTTGGACTCTATCACCTGGTCACAATGCAGTGCAGCACAAAGATCTGCCAAGCACCGCCCTTTTGTCTGAATTGGAGTTGCCAAAACCAATTAATTAACCAAAAACACTTTATGAATATGAATAAGAAACTAAAATGTCCATGGCTACATAATTTTGTTTCTAATGCTGATTTATTAGTAGAAAAAAGAGATGTTAACAAATGGAGAATTGGAAGAATATGCAGAAATGCTCACAGAACAAAAAATGAACTATAAAAGTTCTGCCAACAACAAGAACACATTAATAGACCAATCAAATAGAAATTCCCAAGCTGTACCAGACAAACACAAATAGTTCTGTAAGTTTGATAGCAACTGCATGATATAACAAATTTAGTAACTACCATAACATGTAAGAAAAAACAATGGGTGAATGTAGCAGCCAATTCATCCACAGAGTGATTCTATGTGAACAAAACATGGCAACTTGACAGCAGTGAAACTATTCGAGAAGCCTTTGCATGTCCAAAGTGATATCAAGGATGATACATTAGCCTTGTCAGAAACTTGATATTCATTTTTGGCATGCTCAAACAAGCAAGTTAAGGTAAAGTAGCAACATAGAAAACCTATAATGACAATATCCACAGGGGAAATCGTACATCATTTAGCAGATTGTAATGCCTGTTGTCAAAATGCTTATCAAGAAACTTCTCCTCATGGAAAGTTTTCTTACAGAACCCACACTTCCACTCATTGACATCCACATTTACTTTATGCTGCTCCTGCTCTCTGAACATGTCATTAACAGGATGAAGCTTACATTTGCTTGAAAGTTGATACTCCTCTTGTTCCACAAAGGGCATTAAATACTGCAAAACATGGAGACCATATCAATCATTGCCTTACAGGAAAAGAACAACGCAGCAAGCATGGAACTAAGTAATTCAGAATGTTAAATTTCAAACTTTCTGTTTTTACCTCTTCAATGATTTTCCAGGCTGCCCTACTCCTTTCTCTGGAACAATGCACTTCAGTAGTAGGGTCAACTAACTGATTAAGGGTTCTGAATAATACTAAAAACAAATTATTTTGGAGTTATTGGGTACAATCTACAATAGTTTCATGCTAAACTCACAAATATCAGAGTGTAATAACTTAAGAGAGCCTCTCTGGACCATTCTGGATTAGATGCATTTAACTTTCTGTGTTTCGTGCTATCTCACTACATCACACTACATAGAAATGGATCGGAATGCAAACGGTCAGGTTTTACCAACATTAACCCATATCATCACCTCTCAATATTACGTTAGAGTGATAGTTTATCATTTAATAAATGCTGTTGTGAAAATAGCATGTTATATCAGTAACTTAAAAACGTATGAGATGAGAGAGACAAGACAAGTCATCAGTTTTGCGGTGGATCAAATCAGCTAACAAAAACAAGCATTTTCCTAATAACTGTAACATCATACTCAAGCTAGAAACCAGTATTACCTCCTTCCTGAAGCTTCCACAAATTCCTAGAGCACAGAAGAAAAGAAAAAAAGATTCAATAACAGGAACCGACAAAATAGCTAAAGAAAACAAATCCTCATGCTAGATCATTTCTGTGATGCAAAATACCATATCTATAGAATCTATGTAGCCAAAGAGAAAACGAGAAGAAGCATAATTAACCACTATAAGGTCCTCATTATGCGTCAAAATAGAAAATTTTCTGTTTTCTTTTCCAAAAAACATACATCTATTTCTCAAAATACTGTTTGTTGCAAAAAAGAAGTCAAATTCTTTGTTATCCTCTGAATGCAATCAAATAAACACAACCGCAAGAAAAAGAAGCTAACACAATCAACACTCCACATACCCTAGGAAGAATTCAAGAAGCACGAAGTTCGAAACTTTTCCGAGCTTTCCACTAATGTCTCAATCCAATTCGAACAATCCACTAGGTCTTCTCACTCCCATGTCACATAGAAGAACGAAAAAACCAAAAAGACGCAAACTTTCGAACAGAAATCAAACCAACAACTCGAGATCACCAGAGGAAACGAGAAATCCAGTGGAATTCAAGCGGAAGATGGAAAATTTTGTGGTGGGAATCCGGAAGGGATGACGTACCTGAGAAGCTGTTACGACGTCGGAGAAGAGAAGGAAAAACAGAAAGATCGAAGCGGAGAATTGGGGTAGAAGCTTCTTCTTCCTCCTCCTCTTCTCCACCCTCGCCATTTTTCTCGTCTCATGGACTGCAAAATGGGAAGGACGACGGCGTTATATGTAAAGAGAAAAGGGGCAATTTTCATCTAAACTCCTATGATTTGTTTTAATTTGACATATCATAACATATATAGTTTACCTCTAGTACACTGGACACGGCAGTGAAAATAATATGTGAATACAGAAGAAAATTCGGACAAGGCATGGCTCGCAAATTCTTTGTATTTGTAAAAATATACGGTTAATGATGACTCATTTTATACTTTATGGAAAAATGACAACTCATTTTCTTATCAAAGGATTATTTTCCCATAAGTGTCTATGGATAAAATTCCTACAGGCACCTACATGTTTAACCTTTTAATTCATAAAAATGTAGAATACACGAAGGACGTGTCTGAGGTAGAGTGAGGAAACAGGAGGAGGAGGTGCAGCCATGAAGATAACCAATACTGGGAAGATGGAGGGGAGAGGTGGCGACTACATTCGCAGAAGACGCAACCATAGAGATAGCAAAGACATTAGTGATGGGAGAAGGCAATAATGGTGAGATGGGACAAGGGTTTAGAAGGATGGAGGAAGTCGTTTGTTCTTCGTTATTTGGACTGTCCATTACATCCAATTATTCAAATAAGAAAGTTAATTTAAGCTTCTACAGGAATGAAACTTGTAGACACCAACAACACATTTTTGTTTTTATCATAGAAAAAGATTCTTGTAGGTGTCTATATGGATATTTTCCTTGTTGATGTCTACCAGGACATTTTTCCGTAGGTGTCTACAAGAACATTTTGAGCTTATTTATGCTTTGAAAACAAAAGAAAATGAAAAATATCAATCAAAAAGGAAACCAAATGAAACAGAAATTAACAAAATTTATTTTACATTTGACCAATTTTTAAGTATTTGTGTCTATCGTTGGAAATAAATAGAAAACAAAAATCATGTATTTGTGTCATATTTATCATACATTGTCAGTATAATGTACATAATAACATATCAAATAAAAACAAACCTTAACCATATAAACAATTGACAACCAACATAGCAAACAAAAGAAATAATATAAGAAATACTTACAAGATACTGGGAGTAGGGCTGTAAGTGCGTCAGATGAGGTGGGTGATGGGTGAAGGAAAATCCGCCGACTGAGAAGAGTTTTCCGGTTAGGATTTGGGACTCTAGCGATGGTCAAAAAGGAGGAAGATCTCTGTAAGTTTTTCCTGTGTCTTTCCTTTCTGTCTTCTCCTCTATTTATAGAGGACCTTGACCACTCCTCCGCCCTTCCTCCAACGACTCCCCCATTCGTTTGAATTTCCGACCATAAAGGCCTTGTAACCGCTGGAGTAAATCCGGCCATGAATGGGTGAAAACGGTCGTCCGTTTCACCCTTCATTTGAAAGGTCTTCAATGACCATTACTTACATCTCCCACTTGGTCATGAAGACCATGCACAAGTTCCATGCACAGAGATGTCTTATTTCCACTTCTACTATCCGTGAAGTGTATATTTTAAATTTT
>JAMKQA010009258.1:0-12576 GCA_024699735.1 Posidonia australis | reverse complement strand
TCTAGGATTGAGATGAAGTTCATGTAATATTATATGTCATGATTAAATTGCTCTATGTTTTCTCTTTATGCTTAATGCTATGAATATGTGGGTTGGATGTATATTACATAGATCATTTAATGAATCGAAAAACTTTGATAGATTAACATTGATTTCATCTTTTTAGTCTATGCTTAGGGAAGATTTAATTGAGGGTTCTGTATATAATCTCAATTCCATCATATGTCATTTGATTTAATTTGATTTCTGTATTTTTATTCCTTGACTTGATAGTCTATGGTGCATTGCATATAGATTATACTTGTTAAGATAAGAATCATTGAATTAAATTATTTAGATCAATTGAGAAACATAGAGTAGATTTAATCATGCATTTATATTTACATGAATGGATTCAAAAATCCTAGTTCTTCATTTATTCTGAATTTTTCTTAAGTATTTTGTCCTTAGTCATCATCTCTCTCATTTTTTTTCATCTCAATAATTGATAATAAATCTCTGTTCTTGAACACTTTTCTCTGTAGGATCGACCTGTATTTGCCACATACTACATAGTACGTCGTGCACTTGCGGTAATTAAATAAGACACATCACCTACACGAGATGGTTCTTTACGACAATGCAATATGGATCAGGGTTCTTGTCACCCAGGATAGGTGGCAGTTGTGTGACGTTTGGAGCTAGTTGTGGCAGCTTTAGTTCTTGGTTCGAAATCTTTTGGTTGTGGTAGGCTCATATTGGGTGACATTGGATGCCACTCATGTATGTTTTTTTTCGTTTTTGTTTGCAGGTGCAACTTGTGGAGTTGCAGTTTAATCTAGTACACATAATTGGAGCCACATAGCCTTATACCACATGACATGGGTTGAAGTGGGCCTTTAATTAATTTTGACTTCAGTTACTTGCTTATTTATTTAATTTCTTACAATGTTATTTAGTTATTTATTTAGTAATTGCCTTGGATAGAATTCATGCTAGTTTGTGGCATTGGAGGGGGCATTTGTAATAACCTACGCCGCTACACCTAAGATTCATTAGTCTAAATAAATTAAACATAAATAAATGCTCAATTTATAGAATAATTAATGGCTAATTTAAAGTATCTAACTATCAAGAATTTGAAGTGAACGGCTACGTAACTTCGACTATATATATACTAGTGCTAAACACCGTTACTCGTCTGCACCTGCAACTAAAACCATAGAAAAGTATGTGTGAGTGACCAAAAAAGTCACCTAGCACACACCTCACAAAAACCACGCAAAACTTGAATAAAACCTTTGATTAGAATCAAACCAAATTTAAAATATTTCCAAAATCATTTTATTTTCTTTGGAAAACACCAATAACACCAAAAAAACCAAAACCACAAAATTGGGTCTCATTGGCCAAAACCTGTAAAAAATTGCGATGCCACACACACGAGAAAACATCTAGTCACATAGGCACACCAGAAAACACTTTGAGTCATATTGCTTGGCGTTGAGTAACTAATTCTGACCAAAAGCAACCATCAAAAGCTTACTACATTACCACAGACAAATCACTCCGCAAGGAGTAAGTCTGTCATTGGTTCCTTCCACTAGAAGGGCCCTCCAATGGCTAACCACATACCAAGAAAGTCTACTCATCCTACACCTAGGCGTGTTGTCTTCTCTCAGGATGTTACGAGAAATGGGGCACGCGCTCTACCCACACTTACTACACACCTATAGGGTACATCTTCTTGGTGTCCATACCACAATGCCCCAAGCAATCAGAGTGTCATACCTCCAAGTCCGGATGACATCCTATGTCTCAACACTCGGAGCAACTAGAGTGTCATACTCCAGGTCCGGATGACACCCTGAGTCTCAGCACTCGGAGCGACCTGAGTGTCATACCTCTAGGTTTGGACAGCACCTCGATCAGTGGACCTTAGCCTCGGCCTTGTGGATGATAATCTAATAGTATCATACCTGTAGTATCCAACGAACCCTTACTTGTAGCTTCTTGATCTTTAACCTCAACCTAAGTGACATGCTCGACCACTTGAGAATGTCGTCATATTCCTTAGTTCAGGTAACATGACCCTTCTGTATCTTGGTCCACATCAAAAACCATGAAATATCCTTTTCAAAATATCATCATATTTTTTGGAAATCGTTTTCAAAATCATTTATAAATTACTAGAATATGTATAAAACCAAAACACCATTTCACCACAATCAAAACACCAACACCTAAACCAGGAACCACCAAAACCGACCTGAACTAGCCAAAATGTGGTTGAGACCCATGGTACCAATACACGCATGAAACCTATTGATGACCCTTGAAACCAGAGTCCAAGTAATTGGAAACAGGGTACCCAAAAATTACCTTGAGTGGGAATGACCAGTGATCTTACCACGAAACACCAAAAATTCTACAAAAAATAGTCAAAATGTAGACAACAAAGTACTCTATAATATGATACAAAAATCAAAGTATTTTAAAAATCGTAACTCAAGATATGAAAATCAAAATGAAACAAGCACAGTCGGGTTCATTGTTTACACACATCAAAAATCATTGTAAAATCTATCATAAATCTTCTAAAATCACGAAATCAATACCAAGCATCCAAAACATGCTAAACTACGCATTTGCATCATTTGGAAACAAAATTGAATAAGAACAGTAGGGTGTGAGACTGAAAGAAGCACATAGAGACTCTTCTCACTATCGACGACCCAACAAACAGTCCCAGCGATCACCACCATTCTAGAGCTTCCTAGGCCTCCACACGAGTTCACTCAGCCACTAGAATTTGGTCAGAGATCCCTGCACCCTCGCACCCACTGCACCAGAGCTCCGATCACCTCTTCGTCTTAGTCTCACTCACACACACTCTCTCTCTGATAAAAGGAGGAGGAAGGAGGAAGGAGGAGAAGAGAAGGGCTCAGAGAGGAGGAGGAAGGAGGAAGAAGATGGAGAAGAGTCGTAAAGGTCGGCACCTCTCTGAGCTCGCAAGGTAGGTGTAGACACCTCGGATTTTACAAGTATGTTTGCATGGACTCAGCAGAGAGATCGTTGGCTGTGGAGATGGTGGGCCCATTCGCTTTCCCTAAAACAGCTCAAAATAGCCCAAAAATATCTACCAATTTCCTAAAACTTTCAGAACCACATAAACATCATCCATCATAACCCTTGGCTGCTGGTTTGTCCTTAAAAGGTTGGTCAACGGGCTCAAGGTCTGTTTGACTGGCTTTTGTTGGGCCAAATGGTATTTCTAAGCGGATGTTGGTGATGGGATCGTCAGACATGTGATGTCGGTGGATTTAAGTGGCTAAAATGGCTGGCAAAGTGCCCTGTTTCAGTACTGGAGGGTGCAGAGGTCCTTCTCATCATTTAATTGCTATATCTTTTGATGACGAAAACTAAGATCAATCCTCTTCTTACTCTTTAGCCTCTAAGAACCATTGTGCCCCAAATCCAACGTCGAATTTACCCTTAGCAACCTTCAAAACCCATCGCCGTCGCTTGTCTTCGGCCATTATGCATCAGTGGCTTCAATTCGTCCCCATTATCTATTTAAATCCCTTCGTGCCACATGAGAGGGGACATCGCCATTCTTGCCACTCTTCAGTGCAAATCAACAGCTCATTAGTTCTTCTCCAACTCTAGGCGATCCTTCGTCCAACCCTGGCACCTCCCACGAGCTTCGTCGACATCGTGCTAGCTCCAGAGAGTCCAAGTCCAGATGTCGAAGCTCTATAGGTAAGCCTCTAACCTTAATCTCGTCTCGATAGCATTCTTAGAGCCTGCGTGTGCCAAGTCGATCTGGCGCACTCCTTTGCCTTCTTCCTCACTAGCGATCATTGAAATCACTGGTGTTGCTTTGTCTTTCTTGTTCATTATGTGTCTGAAGTGTTGAACAAGGTCAGGGACCTTCAGAATCAACACTTGCACGTTGCGGAGGTTCACCATCCCTCTTTCTTTGTCGTAGTTGGCTGAACAATGTGGCTCGCTGGAGCCTTACCGACATCAACATTGCAAGCCAAAGGAAGCGATTTTAGTAAGTTTACTTGTTGAACCCTTTGCTTGTGCATCCTCTTTGCCTCCTCTATCTTCCTAAACTCTGAATAGAGTCCGCCGACCTCGAATGAGGGCAATTGGCATTTGAGTTGGCAAGGTAGACTGGTGGAAGGATGAGACAATCCTTCCACTAATTTGATTGCTTGATTTTGCTTTCCTTTTTTCGTTTGATTTTCCAACATTCTCCTTTCATCTCTCGAGCCTCATCAAACCTCTGTGAGGCTCGCCGATCTTCTTCCTCGGTTGACCGGTGCTCACGCTAGCGAGTAGGTAGATGGAATGATCTGGGACACCGTTCAGTGATTTGAGCAATTGAAAATACCCCTCTGGACTTGCTCCCGCCGGGGATTTGGATTCTCCTCTCTTGCCCCGTCACAACTCCGTAGGGCTCATTGTCTTCCAACAATTGATAGATCAATTCTCCAATGTGGTAGACGGGGTGGGGAATCTAGTAAGCCATTTCACCATCTGATTGCATGAATGAACTCCCTGTTGCATCCCTCATGCTTGTCTGATCAAGCATTTGGCATTCTAACTCCGTCCAACCAGGATTTCAGCCAGAGTTTGCCACCTAAGCTGGTGAAAGGTCATGTGAATTCCGATGACGGAGAGGACTAGTGACCAATCTTGGCGATAAGAACTTGCGATTGCAAACGATGACTTTTGCAGGCGGTTACAGCTAACGGATTCTGTTGGCAAAAATCATCGACGTGGGGTCTCAAAATTTAGATAGTTACAAAACTATTTCTTCGTTTCTTGATTTGGCTTTCCTTTAGTTTTCTGGTTTCTGTTTGACCTCCTGAGTCAGTCCCATTTCATCCTATCCGCCCATTGCCTTAAGGCATACATTATTTTTGGCATAAATTGCCAACATTACCCTTCCCAAGTCGGTTTTATTACTTTTCACATTATTTCACACTTTTCATGGATTTTCACGATTTTGATTTATGTTGGATTTCTATTGCTCAAGGACATACATTAACAGACATGAAAATGCCATTATTGACCCGAAAGTGGGTTATTTTCCCTTTTGGCTTTCATGAGTATTTTATAATTTCTGATGTTTTGCATGAGTTTTTTCCTCTGAGCTCTTTTGACTTTTTCACATGATTTTTCCATCACCTTAGGGCGTATATTAAGTGGCATTCTCAATACCTACATTGGCCCTCGGATTATTTTTCTTCCCTTTTGTTCTTTTCCTTGTAGAGTTTCCATGCCATTTTCTCGCATTCATATTAGGCATAAGCATTTGGAGTAGACAAGCATGCACACACACTTAGTTCATGAGCAAGCGGTTTACCTAGAAAGACCGATTTCTCGAATGTATAGGGGTGGCTAACACCTTCTCCATGTGTAACAAGAATCCTTATCCTTTCTCTGGCCTGCAGTGATATGCGTGCTGCATCCTTTAGACACTGAGCACACATGTGTTCATTTGCATTGCTTTCTTTGCATTTATCGCATTCGCTTTTCCTTGTATTTCCATTAAAAGATTAGGTAGTGACTCCTTTTCCTTATCCTTTCTTTGTCGTTCTTTGGTGTTTTCTTGTATTCATCATCCTCGCCGTAACCATATCGAGATTCCTTGTGTGTTTCTATGCACAGGGAGTCGTGTGGGTTCCACCAGCATGGTCATAGTAGGTAGGGAAACATAAGGAGTCTTGGGCATGCCTCTCCCTTTAATATAGCCGCAAGTCTTGGTGGTTGGCATGCATGCATCGGTAGGTTAAGGAGCACATGCAAGGAGTTACAAGTCCTACAACCAACTTCTCCATGCGCTCCAACCAAAACAACACTAAGAGGCTACCAACTCCTCCACATCGACCTATCCAATCCACACATAAGCACAGTGTGTCAACAAACACCTTGGCTAAACACCAAGCCAACTAACAAAAAGAACCATGTGGAACAAAAACACGACACCAAGCCGCAAGAGCAATCTGCAAGACTAACCTACGAGTCTAATCCACAGTAGGAACCCGTGGTTCCAGTCAATTCAGTGGCTAGAACAAGAATTAAAGGCCAAAATACAAATCACAAAACTTACAGAATGAGGTCGTATACTAGTAACACCCATCCATAGTTAAAGTTCATTAATTCTGAATAATTGCAAGGCAAATGAATTTTCTAATCTTACAGTGTTACATTTTGAATTATAGTGAAGGCAACTAAACAAATTCACTAATAACAATATTGACTCACTTAGTTCTTTTCAATCTTCACCTCAACCATAAGAATTTAAAGCCATTTTGAATTCTATATGTTTGTCTAATGGGGAAGATATATTGAAATGGACTTTAACTCCTAATAACGAATTCTCTGTTAAGAGTTGTTATGGCTTTTTAAATGATGGTAGTTCAAAATCTAAGTTTAAAAATGATATATGGAAATGTGTAGTTCCACCGAAAATCAAAGTTTTTACTTCACTTGTTACATATGATAAAATTGTCTCTAAGGCTAATTTAATTTGACGAGGATGGAATGGTCCACCACATTGTGAGTTACGTGGACATAATTTGGCAACTACTGCTTATATTTTCTTGCATTACTTTGTCCTTAGCTATCTGGAAATTTTTTTTCTAAATAATACTTTTTTTTGAATGATATTCAATTTTTTGATATTTTTTCATTATTCAACTTGGTTAAGTTTAATATTAATTTGAAAGATTAGAACATTCTCGTTTTTGCAACCCTTTGGAGTCTATGGCTTAACAGAAATTCTGTAATTTTTAGACAACATGGTAGAAACCTCTCCTCAATTTTATATCAAGTATTACATCTTGCATGTTGTTGGGTAGAAAACCATCTCACATGTCAAGTCAATAGCTAGCTTCATCTATTTCCTTGGTTATCATGTTGATGTAGCATGATTAGGTCCAGGCAGTCCAAGCAATCACGACACCTATTAGCCCATCCATTGGTTTCATTGCTACAACCAAATATCTGAACAACCCATCTAATCTTGCCTTGGATTCAGCTGCATCACCTACTAATGAGTTTGGTGATTAAGAATATTTTTGAATGGTTGTTTTTTAACTACTATGGTTACTCTTTCCTTGGCCTAAGTTTTGTTTCTTGACTTTGATACTGTTGGTATGAGTATGATCTAATAACACTCTTACTCTTCCGATTTACTTTGATGTATTTTCATGCTCCTCTCTTTATATCTAGAATGAAAATTTTGTATATCTGCTAGAGGTGTACATGGGTCTGGGTTATCCGAAAACCGAACCAACTCGAACCACGTGGGTTGGGTTGGGTTGGATTTTTTTAATCATGGATTGGGTATGGGTCAGAAAATCTCAAACCTGAACTTTGTAGGTTGAGTATGGGTTTCAGGCTTGGGTTACCCAACTCGACCCGAACCCGAAAGTATATATATATAATAGTAATTATTTATATTTATAAATACATAATATATATATAATTTTTTATTTATAAAAGTATAAAACATTAATCACAGGTTCTTTTTTCACTTCTCATGCTTGATACTTGTATATATTTCATAAACAATATTAGTAGAACTACTTCTGTTTGTTAAGTAACTATACTTTTATTAGCTATTTTTGAATCAATAAATCATGAATTATCCTCTAATTTTTGCAGTCTTCTAGTCCTTTAGTTAAGTTAGCACCATTCTCTTGTACTCTTGAAGAAAATTATTATTAGATGGCTAAGCAACACTAATGTATCGCATGTTAATTTTTCTGACTTTTAATAATGAATGAGTTTATTATCATTTTTTTGTAATTAATAATAGATGAACCTATATCTTTTTTTTGTATAAAATTCAAGTGCTATAAACCCGAGAATCGATCCGACCCAATCCGAAGTTTGTGGGTTGGATTGAATTGGATCTGGATTGGATATGGGTTGGGTATGGATTCTAAGTTATCCAATCCCAACAATATGAATTGGGTCATGAGTTCTCTCCTAACTCACCTAATCCAACCCATGTATACTTGCAACTGAAATATTGTCATTTTTAATTATTTGATGATAATAATTAATATTATATAATTATATAATTTGAATCAAAAGTCAAATAATCCAAGATATTATATTATTATCCAAGTAACAAAGAATCCTTCCTCGCCATTCCTCGCCATTGATCCGCCCGTATTTGGCCACAAGCATGTTCTGAATCAGCTTGTCATGAATTGTCCTCATCCAGTTTAATATTTAAATTTAACCTTTATTGGTTGCGTGTAAATATGCGCTTCCTGTACTCAAAAGTCAAATCAATGACCCTTTCATTCACTGTTTGAAAGCGTAACGTTGAGAATATCAGATACTTCACGTCACCGTCGAACAACACTTTTTAGCTAAAACAAATGTAGTGTACGTTTAAATGGTTTGAAGTGGACTTCCGCCGAACAGCGCCAAAAATCCGTACGGATACACCTCTTCGGCCATTAGCAAAAATTCTGAAACTAACTGAAAAAGCGATTATTAGATTCTTAAAATCCGGCTTTTAACTGAAAAAAGGAAGAAGGGGAAAAAATATTCAGCTTCTTATGGCCAAAGGAACGATCCCCAATCTTGTCATTTCCTTGAGCTACAGATAATCTGCACTCTGTTGTGTTCTTCCATTTACTACTCCACCTTCTACTTAATTGTATTGTAGCATGTTCATGATATAAATTCCCTCCACAGTTCAGAAAAAAAATAAAATTACTGTGTTATCAAATTAGTTTTAAATGGCGTGCGGTTTTTTACAGCAGAAGTTAACTAACGAAGGACTTTCCTTATAGAGTGGTTTCTTTTTTTTTTGTAAACGTTAGATTTTCATAAAGTTGTTCTTTTTGACTAAAAATCACATTGACACGAGATAGATTTTTATGGAGTTGGTCATCCACGTACACAATCTGAAGTAAGCACGTTATTTCTATCCATTCATCCGGCGACTTCGTACCCACCAAAACAAAGGTCTCAAATTACTTGCACACTGTAATGCTGAAGGTTTGATTACGAATCTGTGGATTACTCTTCATGACTGAGCAAACACGTGTCTCAATAACAACCGAAGAAAACAATGGACTTGGACATATATCTACGGACAAGATCACCAAACAGGAACAAGGCCGACAAATAATATATATCACAATGATGATGAACAGCTTTTTTCGTCTCCATGAATCTTAAAACATCAAGTCTCTCTTAAGAATAATAGAAATAAGTAAAAAGTAGTATTAATATTTTAATAATATTATTATTTAATTTAAAAGTGATTTTGATGAATAAATATGTATAAAAATATAGATAAAAAGTAGAATAAGTACTATAATAAATGTTAAAATAAATAAAAAAAATACGTAGAGTAATAATAATAAACTTGATTATTAAAATATATATTTAATTTAAAATATATATACATTATAATATATATATATATATATATATATTTTTTAACTTTTTAAATAAAAAATAAACACATTATATACATACATGTATCTGAATAACTTAACGGAATAATTTTATTCTACTCTTGCAAAATAATTATTTTAAAATAAATAAAATCAAACAAGAATTATTATTTTATTTTTATTCTACTTTTTAACTTGTTAATTAAAATTGTAATTCTAATACTACATTTATTCCTGTCGTCTTTATCCAGACTCTAAACAGTGGGCTGGGCTGTCTCATGTTTCAACTCCTTTCTCTGTCTCGAAGTTTGCCCAAGGTTCCTTCAAGCGTTATAAGTATCTTTAGACCGAGGGGATAAGAAACAATACACACACAAAGACACACGCCTTCTTCTCCTTGTTCTTGTTGTCGGTCCTCTCAATTCTCATAAGCAATCACAGCTCATGGGCTGCTCGTTCTCATCAGCACGAAGAAGTTGTCGCCGGATCGCCTACGAAGGAGTACGGGTAGTCCACGTCAACGGCTACGTCGAGGAGTTCATCGGTGGTGCAGTAACGGTAGGTCACATCACCGGTAAATCATCGAAGATCATGGTGTGCACCTCCGGTCAGCTCTGCTCCTCGGGCTTCAACCCACTATGCGTCGACGATCGCCTGGAGCCCGGCGGGCTCTACTTCTTATTACCGCATTCCGTCTTCCAGTCCGACGCGTCTCCGATGGACCATGCGGTTCTCGCCGCACGTCTGACGGCTCTAGCCTTCGACCGGGCAACGCCGGTTGACATACGGCTCGTCGGAGGAATTGTGGATGGTGGGAAGAATGGGAGCAGTGGGACTGTTTTAGGTGGTTGTGACAGGAGGGTGAATTCATATAAGATCAGATCTTGGAAGCCAGCTCTGGATTCTATAGAGGAGAGATCATAATCATAGTCCAAAGGTATGGGAAAATTGCAATTGGGGCTGAATTGGAGGGCTGTAAATTGTAACGAATGTATGGTTTGACTACTTTCACCTTGGATTTGTATTTAAATTGCGGGGTTTTGGCAATTGAGTGATGAGTATCAAACTATCGATTGAAGTACTTCTCTGATTGTTTTTTTCATTGAATGGTAACAGGCATATTTAGATTGCAGACCGGAGATCAATAGCCTTTGAAGTGATTGGTTTCAATGCGATTGGATCAGCTTTAATTTGTTTCAGTTTATATTGCAAGTAAATGTGTAAATTAGACTAGGCTGGTCTGGACTATCTGGTTCGGTCTGATATGGGTCACGGGCCGTACATGATCCATGGACTAGGTCCATTCGATCCGTTGTATTAGGTCCAATCATGGATCCATTTTAAGAATGGATTGGACTTGATCGCTTTTAAAACTAATAATAAAAGAATGGACGTTACTGCATTGCAACGTTCAGCAATGTTCATGTGAGCGTTCATGAGCATTTTTTTTTTCATAAATCACCTACCACATCTTTTATAAATACGACTTTATTCTTTTCATTTTTCATAACTCCTCTCCTTCTCAATTCTTAATCTCTCTACACTACACTTTTTAATTTCTCAACTTTTCTCCCTAAATCTCAACTCTTCTCTCTTGTGTGGAATACAAGTTTGACTCTGGACTCCGATCTTCATTCTTCATCAACAACAATCTTACACTTCGGACTTCAATTTTCATCTTCAGTCGTCCAACGGTCTGACATCTGTGTCCATTGTCAGTTGGCTAAGCGCCTATCAATTTCTTTACTTCTAATACCTCTTATTTCTTAATTTCTAACCCCTCTATTTTTGAGTTTTGAGTTTTTTAGGTTAAAGTTTTTTCTTATTATCAATTTTTTTAGCTTTAAAAATAGATTATCCTTTTAATGTAGGAAGTCATGATTATATCCCTGATCCTGAGTATAACCCTACCCTGGCAACCTAATAGTTTGAACAACCTCAAACCACAACAACTCCACAAACACAATCTATAGGAAGTAAAGCTCATGAGTTTGGAAATATATAACACTAGATCCTATAAATGAAAATAAATGTTATTGTAAGTATTATGGTTCAGGATATACTTATCCTAGGGGTGAGGGTGTAGGTCATTTTGTGTAACGCCCCGATCCCAGACACGTTACCAAATCACAGTATCCCAAGCAAAGTTACACTAATTACAGAAACAAATATAACTGTAACTAAGGCTCACCTTCAGGATCACAATGTGCGGCTAGAAGCTCCAACTCCTACACCGGGACTCGGCAGCACACGGTCTGCACCTGAAAACCAAATAGCACGCGTGAGTGACATCTAAGTCACCCAGTACGTGTCCCAAAACACACAACCACAAAAAAACTCGGCAAAACCAAAAAAAACTTGTTTCTTATCATTTTGCAAAACTTGGTTTTCTCCTTTTTGAAAATCATCCTTTCTTTTATTAAACAATCACTTGGGAATTCAATCCCAAAACCAAATTCTTTTTCAAAAACCATATCTCTTTTCTTTTCTCAAACATCTTGGAAATTCATTCAAAAACCTTTTTTTTTTCTTACAAAACATTCCTTTACATTTCTTTCAAAAACCTTTTGGAATTCATTTTTCCAAAACATTCCCCGTTTCGATATTTGGGATTTCTTCCCAAAACACACTTTTCAAATACACATTCTGACCAGATCCAGCCTAAAACACAATGCCCATTGGGCTCAAAATCAAATCATAAATATTGGTTGGCAACTTGTTAAAACATCATCATTTTTTTCAGGATTTTAGGACCATTCCATCAGTCCAATCCTCACCAAAACACATTCCACTTTCTTTATTCATTTCCACTTTTCTTTACTGTTGTTACCTTAATCAGGGGTAACTAGGCACACAAGCAGTAGGCGAGGACATTCTTCCCCTACTGTCCTGCACTGCCGCGATGAGATTCCCCATGCGGGATGTCACCGCCCCGGCCAACCGGCCTCAATTTCATTTTCATAAGTGCACGGGGATACGTCTCTGTCTGAAGCCCCAGTCGGTGACCCAAACAACTAGGTCCAATGACCCAGGCTCAGCCTACACCGTCGGTGACCCGAACAACTAGGCTCAAAAGCCCAGGCTCAGCCTACACCGCTACGAGCTCGGTGACCCGAACAACTAGGTACAACTACCCACGCTCAGCCTACAC